>BQNB010002685.1:0-116819 GCA_026074375.1 Tanacetum coccineum
AGTGTGTGTTTGTGAGGAAAGAAAGGGGCGCGGGAAGAATATGTGAAAAAATAGACGATTTTTTATAAATCCTAAGGGTGAAATGACAGCTATGCCCCTTCTAGTTAAAAAAAGGGAGGTAAATAGGGGACACGTGGCACAATATTATGGCTTCTTACCCTTTTTATTATAACATTATTTTTATTTTACCTCAACTATATATATATATATATATATATATATAGGGTGACGTTCTTTTCAGAACCAAATAAATGTACAGAACTGCGAGAACCAACATGGACCACTCATTATTTTTTTAATTATTTAACTTTTCTTTTTAATCTAAAGGGTATATTTGTAAAAGGACAATATTTTTAATTATTTATATTGATTTAAAAGAAATGTTCAGTAATTCTCGTGAATGTAGGAATTAAACAAAAATTAATTTTAATTTTTAAGATTTTTAATAGAAAAATGATATAAATAAACGGTGCATATGTATTTTTTTTCTTTATAATTCGTTTACTTGCTCTTTTCTATTAAATATTTTTCATTTCATATAAAAAAGGATTAAATAAACTATACACGTGTGCTTTCCAAAGATTTTTCTCTCTATTGATATGTACAATGTACGCGAAACCGACATGTCCAAATGTGCACATTGTACGCATTTTCAATAAATACACTACTGATGTTGCATTTGCTTGGGCATAAGTTTGAGAAAAAAGAAAACGGATGACGAGCTTTCGTTAAATTTACCTATACAGGAGGTCAAGTAACCCATGAAGAAACAACAAAAAACACACTAATATATAGCAAAGCATACAACACAAACTAAACTCGATACTAATAATTACAACACAAATTTGTTAAACGTCCGAATACGATAAAACCACCATGACAGCCGTAAGTCCATAACACATGTGCATCGTCTTCATCACCACTGCAATAGATTGACAAACAATCCGAACGTTAGCGTAGTTGACGAAAAAATTATGTTTATTAATGTTCTTATACGTAAAAAAATAACTAGAAGGCATATGAGCCTTAGTCTGATTCAAAACACATGTGCATGAATATAAAACCATTATTTATATACGTACTGCAATGCATTTTATTACAGCGTACATTAAATCAATAATATCTTAAATAGAATAAAAATTAAATAGACAGGATTTGAACTACTAAAACAGTTAACAAACTCACTTTTCCATTTCCAAGCATAGGCTTTGCCTATAAGCCTCAAACACATGTGATACTTGTCACTCTTGCCGTCTTGATGATTCTAACCAATTTGATAAAACATAATTAAATAACATAAGATAAACTCCTACGACATAAAATAAGAAAGTTTGTAAATGTCATACGATATGAAACATAAAACACAAATGCACTTTTTTACATCAACCGTAAACCTAGTTACATATCAAACATAAAACACAAATGCATCATTCCAATGATTTTATATCAACCTTAAAACACATATGCACACAATTCTATTGATATTATATAAACCTTAAAACACATATGCACACACTTTAAAACTATGGCGTATGCACCATGATAAAAAAAATAATCAAACTTAACGAATTTTTTTGATAACATCATCTTTGACTATCAAAAGTTTTTAGTGTAAATAAAATAAATTTTGAAATAATAAAAATGAAATCACAAAATTAATCTTCTATATAGTAAAGAACGGCAACAAAGTGAGCACCATTTTCAATTTTGACGATAATGTGTACGGAAATTACAAGGAAAATGATATTTATGATTGATTAATAGATATTCATAATAATGAATAAACATCATAGAAAACAATTAAAAACATACCTGGAAAATGCTCCCATATCAGATACATGTCTTTAACAAATTAAGGGCCTTCTTTTATTATTACTAGTATTTTTGCCTAATTTCAATATTACTAGTCATATCAAAATTACATACCGATTAAGGGTCCACTTTCATCCCATATCAGAGTGCCCAACCTACTTTCAATATAACTTGTAGTTTTACCTTTAACCGATTAAGGGCCTTCATCTTGTTTGAAAAATGGTTCATTTCCCCTACAACAATTTTAATTCAACACTTATTAGTAGATGGTACAAATATATAACCTAACAAAACACAATCTTTTCAAATATTATAGTTTTCAAACTCCTGATGATTAGTGAAGTGTTTGTTGAATTTGAACCATTGTTCCTTTTCGGCCTTGTTCATCTACTCGTAATGAAAGGTAGTTGATCTTCAAGTCTTTCTCATCAACAAATAAATCACGAGTCTCTTTAAGGAACAAAAGGCACCATATTATGTGAGTACCCTTTCCCCTAAATAGAAGGATAGTCGCTCTTGTTATAATCAGATTAGCATGGTCACTCATCGTGAACTTGCACCCAGATTGTGATAGATCTGATTATATTTCTTTTGTTCGATTAAAAGTGCAGTAATGAGCATCTTTTTCTTGTAAGGGATGAATCATGGTGAAAAGTGAAGGATCAGTTGATGTGGCTGTGATTGTGGTGGTGATGGTACGAGAAATTCAGAAATAATAAGGGCGGCTAGGGTTCTTGTTTGTGAGGAAGATGAGAGAAATATAGTGATAACTGATTCCTTAAATCATGTATATATTTAATAAATATAATCAGACGGTTTTAGTGTTTTAGATTTCAAAGTTGCCTATAATACCCCTATCCCTTGTATAAAATGTTACCTAATTTTTCAATTTATTACCATTATGCCACAACTATTTATATCCATTGATCAATAAATTAATGGCTTAGATTGGTTCTCGCAGTTCTGTACTTTTATTTGGTTCTGAAAAGAACCTCACACTATATATATATATATATATATATATATATAATATAATATATATAGAATATAAATATATATATATATAATATAATATATATATATATATATATTGCAAGTTTGATTTAAACAAAAAGAGTTAGAAATTCTCAAGTTATATCTTACTCATTTCTCTTGTAATTTACAAGAATAATAAATGTTCTATAGTGATTACATTAAAAGAATTATGTTTTTTTATCTTCATGTTATTCTCCTAAACTCTCTTATAGTTAACCAAAACAATAAATGTTCTAGTGTGACTACAAAGAGATAATCAAAATAACACAACTTCATGTTGTGTTGAGAAAAAAAGTTATATAATTGGAACCTCAAGTTCTAATATGGTCTTTTTATAAAGATCAAGATCATAACCTTATGTTATACTAAAGAAAAAAATATTATTAGAACCTCAAGTTTTAATTTGATTCAATTAATAGAATCAATAACATACGATAACATAACCTTATGTTATGTTATAAAGAAAAAAAGATAAAACCTCAAGTTTTATCATGATTCTTCATAGAGAATCAATGATGCGTTGTATTCTAGTAGATTCAGAAGAAATCTACTAAGTTTTAAAGATATAAAATGCAATGGTTATTATCTTGAATCCATGACTCAAAATAAAATTGAGTATTTCCAAACTACATCCATTAAAAATGAAAAAAAAAGTCCATAATGGAAAGAATAAAAGGTCTATCTTCTAGATTGTATTTTCTCATACATAAATAAATATGGTTTCTACCTGAAAGGGTGTAGATCCCAAAATATTTACCCTTTGGCATGATCGATTGGGTCATCCGAGTGATATTATGAGGAGGAGAATAATTGAGAGCGCAAATGGGCATCCAAAGGATCTCAAGATCCTATTATCAAAAGATTTATCATGTGGAGCATGCTTTCTTAGAGAAATGATAACTAGACCCTCAATCAATAAATTTGAAAAAAAATCTTCTTTGTTTCTTGAAAGATTTCAAGGAGACATTTGTGGGCCAATTACTCCTCCATGTCGACCATTTTGATAGTTAATGGTATTAATTGATGCGTTTAGAATTTCACCCGTTTAAAACAACATTTACTACACAAGGTACGTTTGTTATATATAACAAAAATATATATATATATATAATAAATATTATATAAAAATAAATAAATATATATATATATCTATATACTCAGTAATATAAATATCACTTAAGTAATTTATGATGGGTTTTCTAACATGGTGCCCCAGGGCACATGAACCGGTGGGGATAAAGGTGCGAACACTGTTTCACTGACCAGACAATCATTATTAATAATCATAATCAGGCCCACAATCACATGCAAGCCAATCAAACTGTGATACACGCCCTTCTGTCCTCACCTATCATGTGGCCCCGAGGGGCACATAATTAGAAAAATCATATAGTAGTAAACATAAATATATATATAAAAATATATATAAAAATATATATATAAATATATAATATATAATAATATATATATATATATATATATCAAACTGTTCGGTTTACATATTCTCTTTAGCTTTCATGGATTTATTATTGATAAGTATAATATATACTATAAGAAAAATAAGATCTTTGCAGGACTTATTTGTTTAATATGTGTAGATGCAATTCGTGTTTAATGAATTAGCGTATATATGATACATGTTTTATCTGGTTTTGGCTATGATTTAAGAAATCTATCACGAGTAATTATTTTTTATCACAACAATTGCCTCTATACTTAAACATTGAGATGTCCTGATGTGTTGTAGTAGGTATGTAATTTTATTGATTCAAGTTTTAAATTTATATTTTGCCGACTTAACCAAAAATAACACTTTAACGGGCAGTGTACCCGATCGGTAGTAGTTTCATGGTAAGTAGGGTGTCGATCACTGAGAGTGAGGTTAAATCTATCAATTTAATTAATATCTTGGTTGTCTAATCTATGTTAATTCTATTCTAATCTAAACCTATGTCAGTCTAAATCCTAATTCTAATAGGAAAAGGAGGTTTTCAGCCTGAGAGACTGGCACAGTTTTGTTGGTGACTACAATCAATTCAAGACACTGTTACCCACGTAAGCTAATTAACAAAAGTTAAAAGAGCGGTCGAACCGTATATAAGAAAACTGTATTAACCATTATTAATCCGATTAGAACGTTGGTTTATTTATTAAGTGCAATGATTTCTTCTCTCGAGATGGCATATCATTCTTAGACTTAGGCGTTACATCTTCCTAAGACCTAGACACATTAATTTTATCACAATTAAAGCATCCGCATAAAGCATCCTTATTTGCTGATTATAATCTATCTTAGGGATTAAAGCAATGGTGATCTTGTTAAACCCTAGCTCGTAGAGACTTTACCCACTTACCGCTTAATGGCAATCTATACACTAGTAGTCCACTTGTCCAAAGAGGAATGAAATCAAGAAGATTGAGGCAGAAATGTGGAACCTAAAAGTAAAAGGCACCGATGTGGTAGCCTACAACCAACGTTTCCAGGAACTGGCATTGCTGTGTGACAGGATGTTCCCTGAAGAGACTGACAAAATTGAAAGGTATGTCGGTAGAATACCCGACCTGATTTACTCAAATGTTGTGGCATCAAAGCCAAAAACCATACAGGAGGCTATTGAGATGGCGACTGAATTAATGGATAGGAGAATTAACACTTTTGCTGAGAGACAGGCAGAAAACAAGAGGAAGTTTGAAGACACTCCTCGAAATAACCAAACCCAACAACCAAACAAAAGGCAGAACACAGGCAGGGCTTATGCTGCCGGGAATGGTAACAAGAAACCGTATGAAGGGACTAAACCTCTATGTCCCAAGTGTAACTTCAACCATTACGGTCCTTGTATACTGTAACACCCCCATTTTTAGGACAGCGCAGCGGAACATACATGGGTGGTACTTCCTAGTACAATCACACATAATTCATAAAGAACGACTCAAAAAGAGACGTTATAATAACATTGGTCCCAAAATAACATGTTTGAACAATATCCCATTTTAGACATATGGTTAAACCATATTACCATAAAAGTCACCCATCATAAGGTCAAGTTTCACAAAATACCAAATTGTATCATAAACATTTTAACATGGGGATATTTAGAAGTTCAAACAAAAACCACGCAAGACCATCCTCGTGAGCTCCAAGTCATCCATCATCCTTGATTACCTGAGATAAAACATGCTAAAAAGTCAACGAAACGTTGAGTGAATTCATAGAGTTTTCATAAACCATAATATGAACACAAGTTTTATTTTATACATCATCTTATAACATTGTGGATCAAACAAGTTATATAAATATTTGCACCGAGCTCATGACACTGCAAGCGTTAACATCAACCACATATGTAATAAATTATCATATGAAATAAACAATTTTCCTTGCCCCCACACGAGGTATCATTGCTAATATACATCATTTCACTAATCACAAATCGTCCGTTCAAGGGTGTTCCCACAATGGATCCATCAAGGGTGTTCCCAACAAAGTATCCAGACCCCGGACGGGGGATTTCAACCCTAATTAGTCTTTCAAATGTATTAGCGCTCACTAATCCAAGCAATTAAATCAGTTCATGAAATTAGGGACATAATCGATAGGTACTCGAGGCAAAATATAATTCATGAAACGGTCCAGCATACAAAACAATCTGTGTCAATTTTAAAAACAAGCATTATCTCCCATGCGAGATTCAAATAAAAACAGTAAAAGTAAAGGCGAGGCTATGAACTCACCAAGTAAAGAAGAAACAAGAGCAATCGAGAAATTAAGACCACGAGAAACTCCAAGAAATTATTCGGGACCTACATAATAAGTCGCGACATAAAGTTATAAAGTATTCCAATTCCTATACATAGTTATATAATAACTAGTTTAATAAAATGCAAAACATGTGCAACATTGAACCGAGATTTAACCAAGGTGTTTCTATTTCTAAATTAGATGTAGGACCTGTACTAACACTCAATTAAAAGTCTACTAAGTATCGCTTATCAAATCTTAACTTTTACTAAGTGGTCGCACTTTTATTTTTCTAAAACTAGACGTAAAAGTCTATTTTCTGGTTT
This sequence comes from Tanacetum coccineum, assembly GCA_026074375.1. Lineage (NCBI taxonomy): Eukaryota > Viridiplantae > Streptophyta > Magnoliopsida > Asterales > Asteraceae > Tanacetum > Tanacetum coccineum. The sequence goes on from BQNB010002685.1 coordinate 6,916, forward strand.
GGGTCAGATTCATGAGAGCATTGCTCTCAAACCATTAAGGCTATGAAAGTGAGGCTTTCACCTCTAGAAATCCCTTGGAGTCTACTTTCCAGAACATTAAGCCAATCATTCCAATTGTTTACCATTTAGGAGAAAAGTCCATTTTACTAACTGAAACTCAAAACAGAAAACTTGTTTTCCAGATTTTAGTCAACTTCATGCCATCGTATCTCTTAATCTATAAAAGGTACAACAATGAGGCCTTCACCCCTGGAAAGCCACTTAAGTCTAGTTTTCAAAACATTTGGGGGGTTTGTTGGGTTGTAGGAATGTACCACTCAATCAAACCCTTCTCGCACCAATCCATGGAAATGGAATTTTTAACTAACCGAAGTCTAACCAGAAAGTTGAGCTGAACTTCAATCCCTTACGGAAAAGAGTGCAAAAATTCTTAATTTCTAAATAGCTATGGAATGTGAGGCCAATGCTGGAGAGGATCCTTTCTTAAGTGTCAATACATAGAGTCATGCATTAAAACCCAAACTTTTAGTTCAAAAATTTGGAGATTAACACGTTTTATATTCAAAGGTCCAGATTTGACCCATGATCGTAAATTGACCATAACTCCTTCATCCGGAGGAGTTGGTTGAGCATCCAATTCACCACATGATCCCCTAAGAGTATATTTTACAAATATCAAATTATATCAGTAGGCACAGGCCAAAATTTGTGAGGGAATGGGACGACAACCTGCTGTCCCCAAAACAGTCCCCAAAATCCCTGTGTTTCGCCTAATATCTAAGCTTCTAAGCCTCAATTTCGCCATCCACATACTCAAACCATGATCACATTCAATCTATTATCATAATATCCCTTCAATACCATGATCAAATCAATGTCTAACTTTCTTATGAACATGCATGACCATAAAGTTTCAATCAAAACCAATGCATGCTCAGAATAGAACCTGATTAATCAAAACAACATAGAAAATAAAGGGATACCTTACAATGAGTTTTTGCAAGATGATGATCAACACACAAACCCTATGTGGGGTTTGGAAGTCCTATGGCCCATCCGCGCACCAAACAAAAACCAAGAACCAAAATCCTAACTTTTCGACTTAAATCATGCAACAATCATTCCTGTCAATAACACTTTCTAAGTCATCTTGTACCCAACAATTAGATCAAACCTCAACCTCTTGATTCTTGAAAAATAATTAATTTTTCTAAACTTGTTGCATGGAGCTTTTTATCATTGGGGAATGATTAGGGTTTATAGTGGTGTTGATTTACGATGAAAATGAGTAGATTTAATGGGGTTTTGAAGATCAATTGAGGGTTTTGGTAGGTTGGGCGTCGAACAGGGAAGAAGGAGAGGGAAGAATTTTTTTTTTGAGCTTTTATTTGAATTACTCGTATGTGTGTTGACGAGTTTGTATAAAAAAAGGGGTTAATAGGAGATGGGTCATTTGGCCTAATTTAGCTAGGGGTAAAGTTAAGTGGGAATAAATATGAGGGTGTATGGTTTGGAGGCTTATGGCCGGTTTAAAAGCAAAAAGGAGGAGTGGGTTCGGCCCAACTTCTTCCTAACAAATAATACTTATAAGTCTCGGGGCCCAAAAACCTTTACCCTAGTAGTCCGACCACTTTTTTCCTAAAACGTGAATTTAACCTCGTTGCACATGTAAACTTTTTAAAAATAATATTTTAAGTAAAAAAAAATATAATTGCATTCGAGGCCAAAAATACTAAGTCGTTGAATTCACGTTGCACAAAAACGGTTTAAATTTTTAACGTGCATAGGTAGCTTCTTTTGATTCAAATCCAAAAGGACGATTTTCTTTTTCTCGTCCAAAATCGACAAATATAAAATAAAAAAATTTTCATCAATTCAAAAAATAAATTATATAAGATACGAAATAAATAATGACCTTAAATTACGGGTTCTTACAGTTTTCCCTTCCTTTAGGAAGACGACTTCCCGCGCTGCGGTGAGTGTCCTAGCCTTGTCCCCGCGTCTTTCCATCGAAAAGAGATTAGGATATACTTTTCTTCCTAAAAAGTCCTCACAGCTCCCGATGTGAACTCCGCCCTCCCGCGGAGTTACCCAAACGAGACTTAAATGATCGGAATCCTACTCTGCTTGAGCCGTTTTAACTCTCTATATCCAAAATCTCCACGGTTTCCTTTGAAAAATGCAGTTTGTTGTCGAGCAGAACTTCATCAACGGGGAATGACCACATCAACATTCACAAAGCAACACTTAATATTAGAGACATGAAATTGTTATAAAAAAAAAAATTTTTTTGTTGGTTATTTTAAACGTTTATTTTTGTGGTTAGGGGCCGCGATGAAAGGATTATTGGGTCAATTCCAACTTGTACGCCACGGCCCAAATTCTTTCAATAACCTTGAATAGGCCCAACAAATCGTGGACTTAACTTCCTCGATTACCAAAACGTAATGACAGACTACCCTCCATGGTGACACTATTTAACAAAGACCTTTAGTCACCTACCTCAAATTCCATAATCTCTTTTAAGATCACGTAGCTCTTTTTGACGACATCTAGCAGTTAAAAAACGGTATCTTAATTTGGAACTATCTATTCTTGGTTTCTCTCGAACCAATTCCGTCCTGGGCCAGTGATTGGCTCCCCCACCTCACTTCCAACAAACTGGCGACCTACACTTTCGCCCATACAAAGCTTCGAACGGAGCGGCCTTAATGCTAGCATGATAACTATTATTGTAAGAGAACTCAACTAAAGGCAAGTGTCTATCCCAACTGCTTCCAAAATCAATCACACATGCCCGAAGCATATCTTCCAATGTTTGGATAGTCCTCTCGCTTTGCCCATCCGTTTCCGGGTGGTAAGCGGTACTTAAGTCCAATTGAGTCCCCAAGGCCTTTTGGAGAGATACCCAAAACCTCGATGTGAACAAACTGTCTCTGTCAGAAATAACCGACACGGGCACACCATGCCTACACACAATCTCTTTCAGATACAACTGAGCAAGCTTCTCAATACTATCGGTCTTCTTCATTGGTAAAAAGTAAGCTGATTTAGTCAGTCGGTCCACGATGACCCAAATCGAATCATAACTGCTTGGGGTCCTTGGAAGTCCAAACACGAAATCTATGGTCACTTTTTCCCATTTCCATTCGGGAATTTCTGGTTGCTGAAGCAAGCCCGATGGTTTCATGTGTTCCGCCTTAACCTTAGCACATGTTAAGCACTTGTCGATATATGTGGCGATATCAGCCTTCATATTCGGCCACCAATACAACCTCTTCAAATCTTGATACATTTTAGTAGACCCCGGGTGAATCGAATATTTGGATTTATGCGACTCATGCATAATTACATCTCTTAATCCTCCATGAAGCGGCAACCATATGCGCTTGTCATGATACCTTATTCCATTTGTGCGAATTTCAAAGATTTGCTTTTGCATCCTTCCAAGATTTTCCTTCTTCACATTTCCCTCCTTTAGGGATTCAACTTGAGCTTCAAGAATTTGTTGCATTAAGTCCTTATGATCCGTGAGCATCAAAGATCTCACCCTCAAGGGCTTTTCCCTTTCCTTCCTACTTAGAGCATCGGCCACCACATTAGCTTTTCCCGGGTGATAACGGATTTCACAATCATAATCGCTCAAGAGTTCTATCCATCTTCGCTGCCTCATGTTTAGTTCCTTTTGGTCCAAAATATATTGAAGGCTTTTATGATCCGTAAACACTGTGCACTTCACACCATACAAATAATGCCTCCACAGTCTAAGAGCAAAAACTACCGCACCCAATTCCAAATCATGGGTCATATAGTTTTCCTCATGAGTCCTTAATTGCCGGGATGCATACGCGATGACCTTCTCACGCTGCATCAACACAGCTCCATAACCTTTCAATGAAGCATCACAGTACACAACAAAATCTTCGGATCCTTCTGGCAATGCCAAAATAGGAGCACTACATAATTTACCCTTCAACAGCTGAAAGGCTTCCTCTTCTTCTTTGCCCTATTCGTAAGTCTTATTCTTTTGAGTTAGCTTGGTAAGTGGCTTGGCGATTAAAGAGAAACCCTCGATGAATCTCCGATAATAGCCAGCTAATCCTAAGAATTGCCTTACCTCGGTCGGAGACTTCGGAGCAGACCAACTCTGTATTGCTTCAACCTTTGCTGGGTCCACGTGAACACCCTGACTATTAATCACGTGACCGAGAAATTTCACAGAATCTAACCAAAATTCACATTTCGAAAACTTCGCATACAGCTTCTCCTTCTGAAGTAATTCCAGAATAATTCTTAAGTGCTCTTCATGCTCCTCCTTGTTCTTGGAATAAATAAGGATGTCGTCGATAAACACAATTACAAATTTGTCGAGAAACGGCCTACATACCCGATTCATCAAATCCATAAATACTGCGGGTGCATTCGTCAATCCAAACGGCATTACTTGAAATTCGTAGTGGCCATAGCGAGTCCTGAATGCCGTGATTGGAATATCCTTTTCTCGAACACGAAGCTGGTGATAACCGGATCGTAAATCAATCTTCGAGTACACGCTCGAGCCTTGAAGTTGGTCAAATAGATCATCGATCCTTGGGAGAGGATAACGATTCTTGATTGTCAATTTGTTTAGTTCACGATAGTCTATGCACATGCGAAACGATCCATCCTTCTTCTTTACAAACAATACTGGAGCTCCCCACGGTGATGAACTCGGTCGAATAAATCCTTTATCCGATAACTCTTGCAACTGCTTAGCCAATTCTTTCATTTCTGACGGTGCTAATCGATAAGGCGCACGTGCCACAGGAGCGGCTCCTGGAACCAATTCAATCACAAACTCCACTTGTCGGGACGGAGGGAGTCCTGGCAAGTCCTCGGGAAATACATCCGGGAATTCACGAATAACAGGCACATCCTCCAGACGTCTTTCTGCTGGTTCCTTTTCAACGACTTGAGCAACAAATAAACAACTCCCACGATCCACATACTTCTTGACTTTCATGCACGACACCACCTTCAATCGAGACACACCATCATCACCCTTCACTACCAAAGTCCTCTTTTTAAGGGGCACGTGTACTTCCTTCTTCCCACACACAATGACAGCGTCATGCAAGACCAACCAATCCATTCCAATAATTACATCAAAAGTTCCCAGTTCTATGGGCATAAGGTCAATATTGAATAGATGGTTCACTAAGTTTAAAGCACAACCTCTTAGAATAGTATTGGTACTAACCACCCTTCCATCAGCCAATTCTACTTCATAGCTATGGTCTACTTTAACGGGTTCTATATCAATCAGATGACTAAAAGCAACATTCACAAAACTTTTATCGGACCCTGAATCAAATAAAACTTTAGCGTAACGGTTATTAAGTAAGAACATACCCGTCACCACATTTGGTCCTAAGTTCTGGTCACCATCTCTCAAAGCATATGCTTGGCCACGGGCTCCACTTCCTCCTGGGTTGTTCCTCGCAGGACAATTAGCCTTAATGTGGCCTTTTTCCCCACATCCGTAGCATGTCACAATCGGCTGGGTATTTGCACCAGTCGCTACCACCTTCGACCAACACTCTCTAGCTTTGTGACCAATTTTCCCACATTTATTGCACTTGATTGGACAGTTTCCATAATGTTGCATCCCGCACTTGTTACACTTCACGTTTTGCCCAGCTTCATTTGTGTTTTGGTTTCCAACATTTGTCATTGCTCTAACATTGCCGTGCCTCTGATTGTTTTGGTTGTTTCGGTTGGTGTTTCGGTACTGGTTTTGATTGTGGTTACGGTTGTTGTTGTAGTTACGATTGTTGGAGTAGTTGTTGTTGTTCCGGTTACTATTGTTATTTCCACCACCACTACTACTGCCTCCTTGGAAGTTCTCCCACTTCCTTTTCTTGTTATCAGCTTCTCTCTCTGCTCTTGCTTTGACCTTCTGTTCCATTAAAGTGTGCGCCATCCGCACAGCCTTGTTCATAGTTGTTGGTTCAGACGATGTAACTTCCCCTTTGATATTTTTAGACAATCCACGGATATAGGCCTTAACCTTCTTTTGTTCCGTGGGCACCATTCCAGGACACAGTAATGCTAGTTTATTAAAACGGGTGGTTTATATTCCATCCTTTGGATCTCCTCAGGAGGACAAAATTCCTCCGTCATCATTACCTTCATTTCTGCCCATGTTTTCCCTGTCACGGCTTCCATCCCCAAAGTAGCCACTTGTGAGTTCCACCATGTTAGGGCTCGATCCTGAAAGGTGGCAGCAGCGAACACCACTTTGTTACCTTCGGTACATTTGCTCACAGTGAAAACCATCTCCGTCCTCTCAATCCATCTGATTAGACCTATTGCTCCTTCGTTTCCACGAAAGGTGATAGGGCTACACTTCATGAAATCTGCGAAAGTACATTCCCGAGCAACGGGAGCAACATTAGGTCCTCCAGCACGATTTGCTTCATTTCGAACTCTTTCTCGCTCAGCCCGGATGGCGGCTTCAACACTTTCCTGTATCATACGATTTACGGTGTCCTGTGTCAGCTGGGGAGGTGGGTCTCCTCTTGAGCTTCTTTTAGGTGGCATAGTTCTGTCACAACACAAAGAAGGATCACGTGAGTTTTCATACCATGACATATCTATATCATGCACAAACAACTTGATCACCACACAAACAAATCACATAAGCTTTTATACCATGATATGTCCATAACATGTACAAACAACTTAACCATAACGTAAAGAAATGAAATGAGTACTCATACAATGATATGATCATAACATGTACAAATAATCACAACATAAAAGAAATCACAACACATCAAGTAGAACGTCAAAGTAGCCATTAGTCATTCATCACAAAGATTTCAGTACATGGTTGCATCTGTTTCACAAAAATATGGCGCATGCCATTACAATCATTAGTACGAATCCTACAAACCGACATGTCCGGTTGTTAGTGATTTCAAAACATAATAAAAGCTAAAATGATACTAGAACTACTGTGAGTCACGTGGTGATCCACGCGGCTCATAAGGCTGCGAGTCCATGGGGGCGGTATCATCATCATCATCACTGTCAGAGGTGGTAACAGCAGCAGCAGCATCTCTAGCAACAACATAGGGATCATCAAAACGCGGAGCAGGGGCAGATCGAGCAAAGGGCTCAGCAGGTGGTTTTCTGACTTGCGAACCGGAAGGCACAGGAAGACCATCTTCAGACTTTTGACACTTTTGAAGCATTCGACACATATATTCACCGAATTCTCGGTAAAAGTCCTTCCTGTTCCTTTCATTCACCAACTCCTCCTCCAGAATTTTCTTATCCTTGAAAACCTTGCTCCTTTCATACTCATCGAATCGATCACTTAAACCCTTGACTAATTCCTTCACTCCAGACAAATTTGACATCACCTTTCTCACCGTACGATCTATACCAATATTGTCACAACCTAGGCCCACAAAATGACGATCTTGTTCCTTAAACTTCCTTTTTATTCTTCCTTCAGTATCGATCCTTTCCATCATTAATTTTTCCATATCTCTCATCCTCCTCCAAATCGTCCCCAAATTTGGACCCATGGGACCGGTCGGAACAACCTTAGAATTTCCAGTCAAAAGATTTGCAGTAGACGAACTCTCACCAAAATGAAAGTTTTGACCAAACGAAGCAATGGGAGGGATAGGCTGACCATCAGCATCAGGGATAACAGGAGAAGTAGGAGGTGTCTCTTCGTCTTCAGAAATTGGAGGTGGTGGATTATTCAAGTCGTCACCTGTATAAGGCTCAATTACTTCCGCCTCATCATCCATTTCCCAGTCATCATCATTATTTTCCTCCGGATCCTCTTCCGGGTCTTCTTCCGGATCCTCTTCCGGGTCTTCTTCCGGATCCTCTTCCGGGTCTTCTTCGATCCAACCATTTTGATTATTAGGGATATTACCCCCAACCCATGGGTGAAATTCATCACCATGACCTACGGGTTCATTTTCGAGATTTGCAGGAGCAGGCACATTAGCAGGAGCGTCGACGTTAGGATCATTTGAGGGTACATTTGCCATGATTATCTGCAATCATGCAAAATAATGCATAAGGTCACTATATCGTAAAATCAACTTATATAAAATATACATGAATAAATATTCATCCAAAATAATTCCAATAACCCATGAACAATGTTCATTTAATCTTTATACATAAACAAATCTCTTTTGTTTAACATAATAATCCATATGTATTATATCCTCATATATACATATTATAGTATTTACTTCATAAATACTACTCGTCCATGATTAACAAATCATAAAACATAAACCATTACTTTAAAAAGTAAACTTACAGAGATGACTGGATGAATGCCACGAGGAGTCTTTGCGTGCGTAACCCAAAAATAGTCATAGTTTAGGTTTTTGAAAAGCTGACCTAGTTCTCTATGACTTATGGCTCTGGTACCAATCTATAACACCCCCATTTTCGGGACAACGCAGCGGAACATATATGGGTGTTATTTCATAGTACGATCACACATAATTCATAAAGAACGACTCAAAAGAGACGTTATAATAACATTGGTCCCAAAATAACATGTTTGAACAATATCCCATATTCGACATATGGTCAAACCATAGTATCACAAAAGTCACCCATCATAATATCGTGTTTCACAAAACAACAAATTGTACCATAACATTTTAACACGGGGATATTTAAAAGTTCAAACATAGACCACGCAAGACCCTCCTCGTGAACTCCAAGTCATCCATCATCCTTGATTTCCTGAGATAAAACATGCTAAAAAGTCAACGAAACGTTGAGTGAATTCATAGAGTTTTTCATAAACCATAACATGAACACAAGTTTTATTTTATACATCATCTTATAACATTGTGGATCAAACAAGTTATATAAATATTTGCACCGAGCTCATGACACCTCAAGCGTTAACATCAACCACATATGTAATAAATTACCATATGAAATAAACAATTTTCTTTGCCCCCACACGAGGTATTATCGCTAATATACCTCATTTCTCTAATCACAAATCGTCCGTTCAAGGGTGTTCCCACAATGGATCCAAACCCCGGACGGGGGATGTCAGCCCCAATAGATCTATCAAATGTATTAGCGCTCGCTAATCCAAGCAATTAAGCGGTTCATGAAATTAGGGACTTTATGCGATAGGTACTCGTGCAAAATATAATTCAGGAACGGGTCCAGCATACCAAACAATCTTGTGTTCAAATTTTCAAAACTAGCATGTATCTCCCTCGCGGGTTTTCAATAAAACAGTAAAAGTAAAGGCGAGGCTATGAACTCACTTGATAATGTCGGAAGAAAATAGATCGGCGATAAACGAACTCGGTCGTCGGCGCGTAATCACCTAAAAATACGTGACGCGTCCTAGTATAATATACAATAAAAAGTAATCGACTAAGAAAATTTTGACGAATATAGGATATTATCCTAGGATATTGCCAACATGGCTTCTATGACTTACTAAAAGTATTTTGACTCCCCCAAATGACATAATGACCTGTTTTCTATAATGTAATTAAACATCTACCAAATTTGCCATTTAATTCTAAGGTTTAGGTATGGTTATCCTACACATTTGTTATTTTTAATGCAAGATCACGTAAAAGTCTAAATTCTGGAAATTAGCTCAGTTTAAGTGAACCTGTATCTAATCAATTCTATAAATGGTATACAATTCAAGGTTTTTCACCCTTGGAAAGCCCTTGAAAGTCTAGATTTTCAAAACAAAAAGACCAATCACTCATACCATAACCAATCCTTGGGAAATAGATTTTTACTAACCCTAAAGTCAAAACGAAAGTTATTGACATATGAAATTCTTACTTTTGCCATTATAATCCATAACTCCTAATCTAAATAGCAATGGATGTGGGAACCAAGTGCTATAGCTTTCCCTAATGATGTCTAAGTATTGACACCATCTTAAATCCAAACATTTATGCACATTAACCTGGTGTTTAATACTTTTCTAAACCAAAGTCCAGAACTGACCCATTTTAGTATTTTGACCATATCTCACTCAATAATAATAATATGGTTGGATTATCCAACTATCACAATAATGCCAAGACATAACTATCCACCCATAACTCCAGAGAGGTGCTTGAAAAATGTTTAACCTATATTTTTTTACAGACCCTAAGCCAAACCATTTTTGAGAAAACAACACGTTTTAGCTACTTGTTCCAAAAACAGCCTAATAAAATCCAACCAAACCTATTTCCTAACTCATTTAAAAACACAATCAACACTCATGCAAAGCCATAACACATATCCTAAACATATCCCATACTCATAAATGTATATTTTTATAACAAGTAATAATATCAAAGTATTCTTATAAGAAAAATTTAGGAAAAGGTAGAAAGATTGCTCACTACAATGATACACAGTAGCGCACCCAAAATGGATATTAACAACCTAATTTTTCCTAGCCACCTAGCTTTACTTAGGACATCATTCCTTTAACAATGCATGACCACTTCTTATTATACTTCTAACATCACCCCAAAGTCTATCAAAGATCAGGTTTTATGGTATGAAAATGGAGCTTTGTAATGTTATGAATCAAAATGGTGTAAAGATAAACAATGATTGTAGTAGGAATTTTTGTATGAAAATTGGTGGTTTTGCTCTATGTGTGGACGGCAAGACACGGGAGACAAGAGGTGTGTATGAGTGTGAGAGAATTTATATCAAACTATGAGAAGTGAAGTGTGATGGGTGGTTTTGTATGAATGGTGCATGCAATGGCAAAGGTTTAAGCAATACAATGGTCTTAGTCCTTTGCCCTCTCCCAATTTCTTAGCCACGCCTCAAATGCGTGGGGTGAGGAGTTTTTAACGAAAAGTTTAAATTTTGGTAAACTTTGATGTTTAGGGTATAAAATTAAGATAGGTAGTAGATTTGAGGCTAACGGGTATCAACGGTTAATAAAACGAGATTAAGATGAAACACGAGGTAAAAACGAAATGATAAAAAATATTTTACATTAAACAAGAATACTTTCTGAAAAGATAAATTTTACGTAAGGTTCAAGACGAATAATTGTTTTAATCATAGCTCCGCAATAATTAAAATGACATTTCAATAAAATGTCTCGATGTAAATAAAGTAACTTGTTTAAAATTTATAAATTAATTATGAGATTATAAAATAGTAGTGACCTTAAATTCGGGTTCTTACACATCCACTGTCAACAAATCCTGTATCATCTTGTTGTGGCTTGCCCTGCACATAAAAATAAGGAAATTAGATTCCTTTAGGGGCCCAAGCCATCCACTGACTTGGATCTGTCCTCATGCAAGACAAGTAATTACGATGTTGTACTACAAGTGATTGGTAGCACATTAAGTTTGGTAGGATCTCCAGACCCAACATGCTGAGCCTGTTTATAGCGATTTTCCTGATTAACCCTAACATCTTAAGCCAAAGCAGAATTTGGCCTAACGCAGTTTAAACTACGTTGGCCTAGCAGTAATACTGCTTATGGCCAAGCAGTATTAACAGCTTGTGCTTAGAAGTATATAACTTTATGATGAAAACCTTGTGGTTAGATAAAGCTATTATTAAGAAGATAAAAGGGTCTTTCTTCGAGAATGCTTGCACAGTTGATTGTGCTGTTTTTGGAAAACATGTCATATAGGTTTAGAACTAAAAACAGTAGATTTAGGATGGCAGTATTAACTGTGCTTGTATATTAAGGCATGTTTGTTTTGGTTAGAGGTGGTTTGGTGGTGGATGTGGGGTTGGGGGGGTGTTGGGGGGGGTGGTGTTGTGGGGGGTGTGTTGGTGGGGTGGTTTGGTGGTTGGGGGTGGGGTTGGGGGGGGGTTTGGGGGGGTGGTTGGTGGGGGGGTGTTGGGTGGGGGTGGGGAGTGGGGGGGGGGGGGGTGGGGGGGGTGGTGGGGGGTGGGGTGGGGGGTTGAGGGGATGTTGTGTGGGGGGGGGGGGGTTGGGTGGGGGGGGGGGGGGGGGGTGTGTGGGGGGGGGGGGGGGGTGTGGGGGGGGGGGGGGTTGGGGGGGGGGGGGGGGGGGGGGGGGGGGGGGGGGGGGGGGGGGGGGGGGGGGGGGGGGGGGGGGGGGGGGTGGGGGTGGGGGGGTGGGGGGGGGGGGGGGGGGGGGGGGGGGGGTGGGGGGGGGTGGGGGGGGGGGGGGGGGGGGGGGGGGGGGGAAATTTTTAGGCCAGTTTTCATTAAAAATGCTCTTGGAACCATGTTCCTTTGAGCATTAGGGTGAGTCCTTTTGGTAGTATAGTTGTAGTTCGCCTTGTTATAATTACTCCCATATACCATCCTTTCCCTTTGATGGAATTTGCACTGAGCCTGTACATGATTAAAGCTCCTATAAATAAAGCAAGCTTTGTTATACATCACAAAATCATTTCCTAGTTGATTGGACTTCTGTCCATTCTAATTCCTTTGATTCCCCCTAGGAGTTTGTGATCTATACATCTCTGCATACCTAATTGACGTTTTAACTGGTTTTCATGATTTTTAGGTTTGACAGACTCTATCTTTTTATCAACAAGAAAAATAGTTTCTTTATCAACATTAAGTGAAGACTCAACAAAGCTACTTGTATCTTTTTATACTTGTTTTTTTACCAAGGATTTATCATAATTTTCCTTAGAATCATCTGATTTCATATCACAAACAACATTTGACCTTTCCTTACAAAACCACAGAACCATACCCAATTGAATTCATTGCCAGGCTCTTTGAAATTCCATCAAGGACAGAATAAGATAAATCAAGCTTTTTAGGTCTATTATAGATTAAAGGATGAGGTGGAGGAACAACACTATACCCCAAACCCTTTTTACTTTTTTCAGTTATCCGACTTTCTAACAACTTGTCTAGGTCTTTTGAAGCTTTATCAAAATTTTCAATTTTAAATTCAAAGCCCTCTTTTTCTTGCTTAACTTTTTCAAACTCACTTTTAAGCACATTTATTTCATAGTCTTTACAAGCTACTTCTCTTTTAAGAACTGCAACTTCTTCACTAAAAAGAACCTCATTCTTTCTATATGTGATAAGTTGTTCTTCTACTGTTGCTAAACCTCTTTTATAAGTAGCTGCTATAAATTCAGTTTGATTAAGCTTAACAATCAAATCATCATACTGTTTCTTAAGAGTTTCATAGTTTTCCAGACATGTTTTAGAGCAAGTTTTATCAGTGTATACCTCTGAGTCTGAAAACGCCATTAGAGCCATATTTGTCTGAACCTGTTCTTTTGCCATGTCACTCTTGTCAAACCTACACCATCTATAGCCAACATTGCCTTTAAAAATGTATCTTTATTGTTTCATTGCTTCTTAGTATTGTCTTGATTTCTGAACTGACCCTCCTTGCTTCTTGGTACTCTACATTCCCTGGCAAAGTGTCCCATCTTATGACAGTTGAAACACTCTACCTTGGATTTATTATACCCAGCAGTATCATTAGCATTAATAAAAATCTTCTTGCCTGTCCTCTGATAGTACCTCTTTGCCCTCATACTTAGCAGAGAGAGCTGCCACTTTAAATCCATTGCTTCCAGGTCATCTTCATGAATTTTCTCTAAGTCTTGATGTAGAAGATTAGAACCATTGGGATTCTTAACCATGAAAGAATATACATCATTATCACTGAAGCTAGCAGTACTAACTTGAGGACTAGCAGTGTTAACATCAGGGCTAGCAGTACTAACTTCATATGCATGCATAGCAGTATTAACATGATTAGTACCGCTAGTGCTTGGAGCAGTCATAAAGGCCAAGTTTTGGGCACCACTACTCGCACCAACAGATTTCTTTACCTTTTGTTCAACAATTTTGAAGTTGTTGTACAAATCATCAATGCTCATAGTTTTAATTTCAGGCTTATTCATCCATATAACATCATGGGTGTTCCACTCAGTGGGCAAGCTGCTCAAAATTTTTGAATTTAAGTCTTCTTGTCAGATGACCACACCCAAAATTGCAAGCCTACTGGCAATCTTTTGGAGCTTATTGAAAATAGAGTCAAGAGACTCTGTGCTTGATGCACTAAAATTTTCATATTGTTGCTTCAAAAGTGTCTTTTGTGTTTTCTTAGTAGCTGCATTACCTCCAAATCGTGTTTCAATGGCAGCAAACATTGTTTTAGCATCAGGGTACTAACTGAATGTAAGTTGATGTTCATTGGGAAGAGCCATGAGTAGCAAGCTTCTAGCCTTCACATCATTCTTCTTATTTGTTTTTTCTTCAGCAGTTACAGATATAGACATCTTTGTAACTGAAGTACCATTCTCTTGTGTTGTTTGTGGTACAGACACCCATAAGTTACCATTCTCTATGACCTCCCATAGAGCATAGTCTTGGATCTGGAAGTACTGCTTAATTCTTATCACCCACATCTCATTCTCACCCAGTTTGAGTATGGGTAGCTTAGCAGTAGTATTACTATTTGTAGATTCAAATTCCATGTCTTCTAGATCAAAGTTTCTCAAAGTAAAGCTCTGATACCACTTGTTGATCCCAATCCTTGATCGATTCCTTAGGTTGTCTAAGGTTAAATTACCTTGGATAAATCCAAAATAACTTGTTGTGTAAACTTTGTATGTATATAAAAGTGTATCCGAAATCTACACCTTAATACCTAGAAGTATTATGAATAAAACAGTAATCGTGAATAAATAAAAATATAACCAAACGCTCCAATATTATTAGATCAATAATACGAGTACTCTTCACTAGTACTAGGGTTTACAACCTTGAAGCTTTTCTAAATCGACTTGACAACTATGACAACTCGTAAACTTATATCTCAACTAATACCCTATAGCCTCCTTTTATAGACTAAGGAGTCCTAGTCGGCTTACAATACATTCCTTAGATATCATAATCTTTTCTAAACATAAATGTAATATTTTAAACAAATACATTATACATATCTTGTACAAAAATATCTCAATACTTATCTTCACAAGTATTCTTGTTCTCCAAACAATCTTTATCTCTTTAAACCGTCTTTATCCTCTTGACAGTAGTAAGTCTTCTAGCAGTTGTAATTCAGCAGCTTAAACTTTTTCACCAGCAGTACTAATAAACATAAGCAGTAGTAACATTAGTACTAGAAGTACTAATATATACTCACAGTAATAAACATACGTTTGACGTCATGTGGATAGTACAAGATATAAGACACAAGTTTGGGTTATTCTACTTCAGCATCAAGTTCGTTATACTTAGTTTTCTTCATCAGTAATCATTACATAGAGCTTACAGAATTGAAGATTCAAGAAATGGTTAACATATGGGTTTCAGGGGAAGCTTAATGTTAAAATGTTTAACCATTTACATGCACCACATGAGGTGAAGGTTTTTACTACTGCTAGTCATTGTTTCTACTGCTAGTTTAAGTTTCTACTACTCAAGTTCATTTATCTTAAGGCACATCATGGAGGGTAATTTGAGTTGTTGGAAGGCTGGATTAGAAGTGTGATAGTGGTTTATGGTTGACGAAATTAAAGTTTCATACTTTTGTCCCCTATTTGATTATGACAAAAAAGGGAAGAAGATTTACAAAGAAGATGTGCAACTTACAGATCCTTGGTGGAATTGCATAGATCCTTATGCTTTCATATATTATTAAATAAATATATATAAAATATATATATATATATATAAATATATATATATATATATATATATATATATATATATATATATATATATATATATATATTAGGGGAAGTTCGTGCTTATTTTGATTTTGTAATTATCAACTAGAGGAAGATTGTTGGGAATTATATTTGAGTTGATAAGACAAAACATATGAAAGATGAAGGACTTAAAAGACCAAGGAGGAATTCTTCAAAAGATGGAAGATTACAAAAGATTTCCTAGAAGATAATTATAAAAGTTAGGAAGATTTGTTATTTCCTAATATTTATCTTTGTAAACCTAATATCTCCTATGTATATAAAGAGATATAGGTCTAAGTTTTATGTGTGTCAAAGATGTAAAACACTAGGAAAGTGTATGTTTTAGGCGGCAAGTCCACTAAGTGGGGATGTCTAGAATTTGTGTGATTCAGCCTCAAGATCTTTGATTCCTTGTTAAAGTTTATAAACACTATCTATACAAAGCAAAGAGGTATACAAAAAAATAGTAAAACCAGATTAAGAAGCCATAATAGAATTGGGGCTATTAGGAACATTTGGTTATTAATGAAGAAACACCTTGTTGAATATCATTGTTCTTATGTTAATTCCGCTACACATATTCTATGTTCAATGTTATTGTTTTTCCTAGATATATAGATTTAAACAATCTGAGCTTACAATGATTTTTTAGTTTCCACATGTATTTACTTTTGTTTCAACTTGGTTAATAGATATTAATAAGTAATCATTAGTAATTATAATTGAGCTAATATCCATCTAAACTCATTTTCCCATGTATGCTATTTATATGTTACTAATGGATTATAGCTAATAGGAATTACGGCTAATTTCTTGCGTTAAGTTGCAAAATCTGTTTGTGCATTGCATAGTAGGCATAGATCCTGATATTTACAAGTGTTACATAAACATCTTGTAGATCATTTTGAGTGTAGTAACCCACTTAGGAATGAGAGTTTAATAGTTTGTCAAGTGTGTTAAAAGATAATGTCCTAAGATTATATGTTAAAACCTATCATTAAAATATTTCCAGCTCATTATATTTCTTCTAACAAAATGTCTAAATAATTTCATCATCTTGCATTGTTTGACCTTGGGTTGGTTAAACTTTTCTTGTGCTTGTGCTTGCATTTGTTCTAACACACACACATAATTATATTCTTTTTATAAACGTATAGTATTTTACAAAAGATGTGTGTTGTATAAAAATGGTTGGGAAAATCATTTATATACTCATAAAATGTCAAAAACTATGCATACTATACATATCAACAAATAGTTTTTCGCACAAGCAAAATATATGACAATCTTGAAGTAAAAAAATTAACTTGTCATTATTCATCAACCTCACCTTACAACTAGTCTTAGGATAAATGGAACATACTGTGAAAATCTTTATTTTGTTTTTATTTTAAAAAAGATTTTCGTGGAGGTCAAGAAAGATACGAATATATCATTGATTCATTATTCAAATTTATGATTGATATTATAGGAATCTAAGTGACAAGTTTTGAGTATGGAGAAGAATCGGATTCTATTTGTCTAGCTTTAGATTATATCGAAATGTAACAAGATATATTACATAAACAAACATACACACACACACTCAATTGGGTAAGAAAATAAAGACATCATATTCAACGATGATAATAATAAGACATCGGATCATACTTACACTTGTGTAAAGGATGTCATATTGAGTCAACTTGTCTAATATTTGTGTTTCCATATATTTGGCAAATATAATGCTTAAAATCACAAAAGTAGGATCGACGACCTTGAAATATTTGTCCAAAATATACAAGTAATTTTACCTACAATGTAATTGGTAAAGTCTTCATCTACGAAAAGCCAAACATGAGCAAATGCACAACATATGTAACTTTGCTCAAACAATAAAAGGCATAACGCAAAAACAAATTATCCTCTCCACACAACTTTCTCTTACTTTACAAATAAGCATAAAATTTTCTTCTCACCACATGAGAACTCATTTAAACCATCTAAGGTTAGGACTAAGAAGAATTGGACATATTACACAAACCATTATCGTGCTTTCTTTCAATAAGTGATCGTAAGAGGATTTTGAATATAAAGATGATTATTAGTCAAACGATAATCAATCTCATCATTTAATCTAATTACAAAATTAGACTATGAACATGAAATCGAGACTAGGATTTATCTAGATCACGGAAATATCAATCAAATGACCATAGATATTTTCCTGTGTCTACATGTTTAACCATCCTCGGTTATTACATGAAATCACGAAGTCAATTCCAATACAACAAGATTAGTCATCGAATTGCAATTCACACTTGCAATGAAGATGTTTCATTGAGTCTAAAGTGTTCAAATGTTGCTATAGTCAAACTATACATGCTAAACTTAACACACTCTAAGTAGGATTGACAACTTATGAATTTCCATCGGGAAACTCATAAGTGCTCTAACTTGATAAGCAAGTCTTGGATGTCATTTATGAAAACTCAAACTAAGAACCCTTATAACTTATATAAGCTTCTCCTAATAACCTAATTTCAACACCATCTCCCAAATAGTGGGAAAATGATACTTGCCTAAATTTGGCACCTCCACAGATTGATGGATCCTTCATCCCTAAATTCATCTTCGTTTAGGTAGACTCGCCTATGGCCATTAGGATTTAAACACGTTCCTCCATTGTCAATCTCGTTGCTCAAAAAAGTCTAACATAGATGGAACTAAACTTTAGTTAAACATCAATATTTTCTACAAGGAAACAAACACAAGATCTATTGAGGTAAATAACCTTAATTGGATTTCATTCATAAAAGAAATGCAAAGGTGCATTCTTTGAACACTCTCATTATAGAGCATTACACATTGGCACTCTTAAGCATACTCCTAGGTTCTAGATGACTCATTCTTTCTTAACATACAACAACTTGCTTGCTCTCTCATTTAACCTTAGAATTCTACACATCTTGATTAGGATTATGTGAACCAGAATTAAAGCATGTTAGTTGAGTCATGTTAAGCCCTCTATGAAAAGGAAATACAAATTTTATCTTTACTAACAATTCATTAGGAAAATTATCAGAATTATATTTTGTCTAACATGAGAATGACTACTGGAGAATCTATTGCACTAGAAATTCAATTTGACCTAACGGTTGAATTGCTTCCAAGAGTGAAGTTGGGTTTGCGTTATAACCCGTAAAAATGGTCGTGTTTAGCCTGAATTGAGAACCACTAGTGATAGTCTCATATTCATTCTCTAATTTGATTAAACGACTCTTTCTAAATATGCCTAATGATAGTCTACATCGATAGACTTTGTATCTCATTAAGAGTGCATACTACGCAAGTAGAAATTAGATTTCTCCTTAATTAATCTAGACAACATGCACCTTACATATGTGATTTGAAGCATCAAGATAATAACTTGCTCCCGTCTGATGCAATTATATGACTTTATGATTATTTTGATGCTCAACGATTAATTGCATGTCTATTAAATACATGTCTATTATAAAGGTTGACTTTTCAGAAATTTTAGATAAAATATATCTTAGTTTATCTAAAAACACATGCTCCTATATGCAAAATGCTAAACATAGTTTTACATGATGCTACCTTTAAAATTATCAATGTTTTTGTTACATTGTCACCTACACTATGTTAGTTGACGTATGACAAATAAGTATTGATGTCATATAGTCTTACACATTAATCTTTTGATTATGTGTTATGCATGTTAATAAACTTGCAATGCTTATATCAATAATGTCTTATACATCTATGTAATATATTTCTCACATTAGAATATCTTCTTCGCGTTCTGAGTCACAATTCTAAATTTCAAAAGAGTCCAAAATGTTCTTAAACCTCTTAGAGTCTTCACTCACAACACTACTTTGATCTCGTCTTGCTTTCTTCCAAAATCATCTACTCTTTCGTCAAGTAAAGCTTAAGATACAAATACTAACGCTCCTCCCAAGTAGGGTTAAAACTTAAATATTTCATTCCGAAATAATTTAAGTATCTTTAACTTGCGATTGCAAACGTTAAAGGTCATATCCGAAAATCCTATTCAAGCCTTTTAACAACATTAGTTAAAATGCTCTTCATTTCTCTTCGACGAAAACATTCTTTCTCTTCGACAAAAACATTCTTTCTCTTTGACGAAACATTCTTTCCTCGCGAAAACGTTCTTTCTCTTCGACGAAAACATTCTTTCTTTTCGATGAAACATTATTTCTCTTCGACGAAAACACTCTTTGTCTTTCGATCCACACTCGCCTCTTTATTCTCACTCAACCACAGCCTCATCAACCAAAAAAAGCTAATTCTCTTCCCTCCACTATTCCGCATACCACCTTTAAGACAACCGTATACCTCTCGAGTGATGTTTCTACGAACTGTTCGCAATGCTAAGAAGCTACATAACTCTGTGAGTGTAGTTTATCGTACGTTAACCACCATCCGTCTTGACATTGTCAAGCTCGTCGCCTCCATCTTCGTTTGTTTTCTCTCTATATTATTATTATTATTATTATTATTATTTTCAGCGTACGAAACATACCGAAGATACGTCACCATTTTCCTTCGGACTATTCCAAAAAAAGAACATCTCCAATTCTAAAAGGTATGCGTCTGAATATAAAATGTCGACATTCTTTCTTTTAACCCCTGCAAAACCGCGAACGTTAAATTATATCCGTCTAGTTTAGGAATGATGATAACATTCCTAAATCGTCTCTTCTTTCTACTAAGTCTCGATCTATCTATGTTCTATTCCGTGTCCGACAAACCTAATTACTTCTTTCGCAGTAAATTTAAAGGGATTTTAATAAGCGAAATGCAATTAAAATGTCACTCTGTTCGAAAATTTTTGTCAACAACATCTCTGCTGGTGGCGGTCCCCATAAATCCAGTGCCACCCTATCAAAAACAGGCGGCCCCATAATTTATGGTACCGCCGGCAGCAGGCTTGAATAAATCGCAATTTTTTTCAAAATCATTAAACGAACACTACCCCTCTCACTCTGCTACAAGCTAACTCTACTTTACACCAATCTTATGCCAACATCTCTCTAAAGATTAATGGGTCATTCTCTTATCTCAATTCCCATAAGCATTGTTGCTTATGTTGTCAAGAGAATTCATAATGAAATGTGTCTCATTCTCCAACACATTCCTTACAATCGATATACCTACAATCTATCATTACACAATAAATTCTCTCACATACAAATCTTGCTTCCTCAAACCCTCTCGAAACTTCTTTTCCTCACCTCAAATGGTCCTTTTTTTTCATTCACCCTAGGCGGTTTCTCTCTTTCTTAATAGTCGTCTCACTTCTAATAGTCTTTTTACTTCCGACGTTTCTTCTCACTTCTAAACGTTCCTTTTTACTTGTAATAAGTATTATCTTCTCTAACGTTTCCTCTCACATCTAAATATTTCTTCTCTTTTAATAGCCCTGTTACTATTAAAATTCCTCATATATCTCTCCTAACTTAATTATTTCATCCGAAATATTTAAGTAATTTGCTAAATGAAAATGTCACTCCTTCGCTAAACTTTTTATTTTCTAGAAACTGAAGAACACAAAGAAGATAACAATCTTTCAAGTATATTTAGTCACCACCATGTTCGTTAGATCCTATTATTCTTCCAACAAGAAGAACTACCACCAATCATATTACATACCCACCATTGTTCCTCAACATTGTTAAACCAACAAAAAACAAACAAACATTTGAATTCCTAATCATCCACCGTTTGATTTCGATAGGAACACATCACGTCAATTGTTAGTTCATATGATATATCATAAAACCTTTTCTATCAACCTCTCGTCAACCACGTTCCTTCTTTAGTACCGCTCATCCCTTTCACACTTGCTCTATGGAATCATATACATTCAACAAAAAAATCCAATAGCACATCGTCCCAATCCTCTCCTTATTTTCTTTTTATCCTTTAAAGTATATATATATATATATATATATATATAATATATATATATATAAATATATATAATATAATATATATAAATATATATATAAGTTTATTTTGGACATATTTCGCCAAGATAATAAATTCCATTCGTCTACTTTTTAAAATGGTCATTTTCATAATATTTTTGTTTTAATTAATAAAGAATCTTAATTCTCTCTTTTATTAAAAGTCGGTCTGATATTTGTCCTTAGACATTATGTCTTGAGAATCTTTTAATTATAATCATTTTAGATTATTGATTTTAAAACATGGATTGCATGTGTCCGATCTTTTAACTTTCTCTAAACGTGTCATACATTAGAATACTAACGCTAAAATGCATGTCTAAGTCTCCCAATAATATCTTGCTATATAATGAGTGCACTTGTCACTAACTTTGTTTGTAAGCCACACATCCATATCTTGATTCCTAGGTGACCCAAGGGAGCTTACACCGAGGAGGAGCACTTACAAGCGTCCTACTCATTTAAATTGAATTCATCGAACGTCTTAAGTTTTAATGGAAATTTATTTGATCCATGGATCCGCTAAAGTCCCTTTTCAAGGAATAGGGATGCACTTAAGCTAGGGGAGCTATGATATATGTGAATAAAAAGCATGATTTGGTTAACGCCGTGATGATAGAAGACTTCACTAGGATGATGCAAGCTCACCTTTATAGGAAGATAGGACATGGGATTGTCAAATACGATGAAGGGTTTATTCATACTTCTAAATACCTCACCTCCTCCACTTCTAAGTCACCATCAACCTTGAGTCGAAGTACATACCTCAACTTGTCTTTGCCTACTTCTCACCTCTCAAGACCTTTTCTAAACTATCCAAGAAACACACAATCACCTTCACCTTTATTTCTCATATCTTCTCCTCATACCTCAAACCTATATACTCGGAGCACCTATCCCTCTATCACGTCTCCAACATATATACCCGTAAGCACGTACCCCTATTCTCCATTACTCTTCTCAAACCTCCATCCTATAATCTCCAACCATAATCCACTGTATAACCTTTTTGCTTCGACAAAAAGGGGATAAGGGATTGAAATGATTAACTATTACACTTACTATGTGTTATATTTTAATATAGTTGCCATCATCATAAAAGGGGGAGATTGTTAGTGCAAATCTTATAGATATTATAATCTATATACGATCTGCTTAATGTTGGTGAATGACAAACAGTTAACTTGTAATACGTACGTAAATGCGCAAGTTACTTGCATAATCACAAATTAGCAATGCATACTTGTATCTACATCACTCGACGTCTCAAGTTCTACATCAAAAAAGATATTTTTTTACACTACCCGACTAAATCACATACGGTATATAACAAACAATATAAAACTTGTAGGATGATCAAAGAAATAAGTTTTTGTCTTAAACTTTATATTTTTATAAATATAACAAAACTATTTCTCAAAAATTATTTAGAAAAATTATTTTTGACTTATAAAGAAATGTTTTATTTGATAAGTATTTTGAATTTTAAAATCTGGTCATTTCCCTCCTAAAATAAGTGTCACTTTCACCAGACAAGTTTGTCATCACAAAAAGGCAAAAACAGGATCGTCTGTCGGGGCGGTCCTTTATATATCTGGGACCCTGCATATCCCGACAGACAGTTTTTTTAGCCCCTATAAATAGTAGCTCACCTCCAACTATTTTTAGAACACTTTTGCACGAATTTCTCTTAATTCTTTCTCTCTAGATCTTACTAAATCTCTATAAATCTTTGATCATTTAACTTGTTTAAATGCGATCCAATCTTCTACTCTTTCCTTCTTCTCTCAAGTGCAAGAGAAGAACTTCGGTCATCTTTAAGATCCGAAGTTATATAGTCTAGTTAGTCCATTTATAATATTTGTTACATATAGATCGAGTCCATGTCTTTCAATCTTTAGTAGTTGTGTAGATATTCAAATTATGTATATATTTGGATGAAGTTACTGTGGTTTGTTAGTATTTTAGAGCCTTAAAAACTTTGGGTGAAAGTGAATTAGATTGGGTCTAGCTAAGATAAGGAGGAACTCGACAACTAGCTTAGTGTGCATAAAATAATTTAAGCGGCACCTGTTTATTGTTTAGCCAATAAAACACAAGGTTTATTATTTGGGTCTACAAAACATACGGGTTTGTTTGTACAACGAAGAAGGACTCGACATCAAGCATAATGTCAAAAAAATAATGTAAGCTAAGTTTATATTTGGGTATAAGATTTTCTCCGCCGAAAGGGAGCTTGTTGATTAGTGAAGTAACTCTCGAGTTGGATACTCGGGGAGTGGAGTAGGGCAAAGAGGAGCTTCATGACTGAACCACTATAAATCACCGTGTCGGTTTGCATTTTCTTTTACCTTTCGCTTTACTTATTTCTTTATTTACCGCTTTACTTTTATACTTGCATTGTGCTCATGATTGTGTGAATGGTTGTGTATATCTTGTTAGTTAAGTTTGTGTAGATCTTTGTGCTAAATATTGTGAGTACGGTTATATTGTTAGAATATGTGTTGGCTAATGTAAACATGTTGTCGACTCTTCTTATATTAAGTCAAACTTGATCGGGTAATTGATACAAGAGATTTAAAGTTTTTTTAAGGAAAACGTATTCACCCCCCTCTACGGTTTCCACAAAGAATTAGAGGACCATCGAGGATACTTCTGCCACTGATGAAAGCAGATTGCTCCACACTCACACTACTTCCAATGACCTGGCTAAGCCTATTAGCTAAAAGTTTGCCAATTATTATATATTGACAACCTATTAGACTAATAGGTCTAAATTCCTAAACAAATTTAGCATTACCAACTTTTGGGATCAAAGATATAAAAGATGAATTACACCCTTTTGGAAAATAAGTTGAATGAAAGAAATCACGAACAAGTCTTACAACATCAAGTTCAATGACATTCCAAAACACCTTAATGAAATTAAACGTGAAACCATCCGGACCCGGGGTACGATCACCGCCACACTCCCAAACAGCCCTCTTTATCTCGTCATTCAAAAAATCAGATTCTAAAAAATCCCTATGTTGACAAGATAACCGATTAAGAGGAACATCTCCTAGACAAGACGATCGACCAATTGTTAAAAAAAATCTTACTAACGAAAGTGATCATAAAAATTCAGCCTTTGACCTCAACCCAACTTCAATCCAAAGGCCCCAATTTTAAGAACTCTTTTGATATCAATTTTGACGCCTTTTTTTCTTTATTAACGTACCAGAAAGTACAGTATGTACGTCTCCCTCTATATCCCACATAATTCAGTTTTTGAAACTAAGTCACTTGCCTCCTTCCATCAATGTCACCATAATCATCATAGAAGCAGCCCGATCAATTAGGTCCTCTCTAGTAGCAATATTTTGAACCACCTTTACTTCGATTAAGGACAAACGAGATTTATGCTCATTTCGCAATCTATTGTCTTCCACTCTTTTACAAGCAACCCAAGACCGAATAACTTGTTTAAGATTTTGAAGCTTCTTTTTAAAAGATATCATGCCATTACTTTCAATGATATTATCATTTTTCCAAGTTTCAACAACCAAATCATGAAACCCCTCAATATCCAGCCAAGAATGAAAGAAACGGAAGGGAATAGGGCCATAATCAACCACCGATTCTTTAAGAATAATTGGACGATGATCAGGGATGCCTTTCTCCAAAACAATACCTGTGAGAAGAGGAAACGTATCCTAAAAAACCGTCCCGAAACCAAAAACCGATCCAGTTTACTTCAACTTTAAGATGCCCACTTATCAGTCCAAGTAAAACGAAAACCTCCCAAAGGAACATCTATAAGATTCGAATTGGTGATAAACGAATTAAACATATCTCCTTGCCTCTCATTGAATTTGGTACCGTATCTCTCTCCAGCCTCTCGAACCTCATTAAAATCTCCCATAACAATCTCCTGCCCATCCCAATTAGAGATTAACCGAGATAACGAAGACCATAAATCAATTTTCCTCGCCAAACTTTGAGGAGCATAAACCGCTATGAACATAATCTTAACGCCATTTTGAATCCAACACCCTTCAACAACCACATAATAATCAACACATATGATCAACATCACCCTATTCCATATACATAAAATTCCTCCAGATCTACCCCTAGCAGAAGTAGAAGCGAAATCAAATTGAATATTACCCCAAACCTGACGCAGTGTCCATAAATCTACACGAACCAATTTAGTCTCCTGTAACGCTAAGAAGTTAACATTATGAAAATGACATAAATTTCTAACCCACCTCTTTTTATTAAAATCACCAAAACCTTGCACATTAATGGATAATGTATTCTTTTATTAACATTTACATCACCCATTTCCGCAATTATTTTCTCAAGCGTGGCTTCACATCCGTCCATATTAAACCCCAATGCCATACCAACCTTGATCGTCTCTTCCAATTGTTCGAGCATTGAGATACCAACACGTTTCAGTGGTGCTTCATTCTTCATTGACACGGAATCACTCAAAACAAATTCTTTAGTTGCCTCCTCTTGCACTCCTTCATTCATCATTGACATAGAATCACGCAAAACAGATGCTTTAGTTGCCTCCTCTTGTACTTCTGGTTTACGTACAACACTAAACTCCTGTTCTACGTTGTTATCATTAAATTGAGTGAACCCCGGAGGAAATTCTGGAGTCATCGACTCTCTCGTATTCTCTTACCTTGTTGACACTTCCTAGCGATAAGATCAGCCAACTCAAAAGGATCTGTATCAACAGTGTTAATACCATTATCATCAGCATCTTTTAAAACATGTTGTTTGCTATGCTGCTCTGCCATTGGTTCTTTCACTGGAATATCACCCACTGATTCAGCCACTGAAACATCATCACCCTCCTTCACAAATTCATCTACATTATTACTAGGACGTCCCACTGATTGTTCCTCCTCATTTTCCTCATCACTGATTGAGAAACTTGGTCTCTAACTACATAGCTCTCTAACCCGGATAGCATAAGAAACCCCCTTCACCGTTACCATAAAGGACGCAAAAATCAGTGCCGCATGTGAAGCTTTAATACACAAACGTATACTAAACCTATTTGTGTTATCATTGTCATCAATGAAAAGTAATCACCCCATATGCTTACAAAAATTATTTTAATTGTAACAATTTACCATGCAAGTATGGAACACCTTCTAACTCAAGCCATATCAGCGCATCGTCAACCACAAAATCATCATGCCAAGGTTTCAGTAAAGAGAACCATGACAACACTCCTTCATGCTTAAGAAAGCTATCTCTAGTATCCCTATAATAGAATTAAAATAATACCCATAGACCACCAAGATACTTAGTTTCCACACCCACAAACCCTTCATTCCTGCACATAATACGCGAATTACCTTACTCGAAATCCTTATACATTCAACAGGCCAACGACAATCCAGAACTAGCTTCAGAGATACTTATGAATGAAGGGCTTTCATCACAGGTTCACCCACAAAATATCTAAATTGATGGAAGAAGAATTGTTCTCAATACCCTTTGAAACTGAATCAACAGCCTTATCACCACTAATGTGCATTAACCCCGCCAACTAGGGGTGAGCAAAAAAACCGAAACGAAATCGAATACCGAAAAAACCGAACTGAAAAAACCGACCGAAACTAAAAACCGATGGTTCGGTTTTTACTTGTTAAAAAACCGAAAAATTTCGGTTCGGTTTCGGTTTTTTAATCCCAAAACCGAACCGAACCGAATCTATTTTTATTATATAACCATATAATTTTTATAGACTATGAAATTAATAAATAATAAATCAATATTTTAAATTCATATTCATTTTGTGGGTGTAATTATAATATATTTATCTTAATGTTTATATGCGTGTTTGTGTTTGTCATGTACTTGTGTTTATTTGAAAATATATCATTACATAAGTGATAATAGGTCATACAATGTATATATTTAATTTTGCATGTAGTGTTTTTCTCATTTAATGTGTGTAATTGTAGAAATTTAGGGTAAACATTATTAGGCCAATTTATAAAAAAAAGAGTAAAGCATAATAACCAATGTTTCAACGTAAAACAATTTTTTTGATATAAATTGGTCACACCCAAATATAAACGGGTTAAAAACAAACCGAAAAAATCGAACCGAAACCTGGTAATAAACCAAAAAAAACCAAACCGCCAAAAACCAATGATTTTGGTTTTGGTTTTTTAAAAACCGAATATTTCTGTTTAATTGGGTGTTTGGGGGGGGGGGGGGGGGGGGGGGGGGGGGGGGGGTTTTTAGGGTGTTATTCGGTTCCTTTTTCGGTTTTAAGCCAAAAAATAACACCAAACCGAACCGTGCACACCCCTACCAGCCAACAGATGCCTTAGTGGCATTAGCATATGAAGAAACTTTCACAGAATTACCAACAAGCCGAAGATTGATGTTTTCGAGAATTGATGTACTTGGCACCAACATGAGAAGGTTTTCACAGCCAACTTCCTGTCAATCTAGCCATGTTGGCATGCAAACGTAATTTCTTAATCCAAATATAGATAAGGAATCATCAGGCCTTTCTGATTCAAAACACCTAAATGAAGCACAAAAAACAAACATTGGTCCCAACTTATTCTTATGCTACAAATATAGACATCCACAAGAGTCCCCTTCTTACCACATGTATTCCAAAGCTCCCGGACCGTTAGGTGCGAAGGAAAATTAGAAACATATACAGTTAGAGAAATCTTCGCCAAATCATCCCTATTAGAATTCGAATTCTTAGAGATGTTTAATCTTTCAAACACGGATCTTCTATTTTTGCCAGTAACCGTCTGCCAATCAGAATCACCCATAAGAAGATGGATTTTTTTTTAAAATTAAGGTTTTTGGAATTGGGGTTTGAAATTAGGGTTTTGAGATTAGGTTTTTGAAAAAGGCTTCAGCCAATCGAAAAAAGAATAAACAAGAAGAAAACAAATCAAGAACCAGATCCCTATGGTCCCAAGGTAGGAGATCGCCTAACACGCTCGTTTAGAAATCAAATCACCATGTGATGATCTCAATAAACAGGGGTTATAACAAATCACCGCACAAGAGAGGTAGTAGATTCGATCGATTTAGAATTCATCATCAAGGTTTGAAATTTTTATTTAGTTTAGATTTCATTATCTTTTCTGCCAACGAAACTTATGTTATCTTTCTAAGTAGAAAAAATATCATAGGCGTCACATTGACAAATTTGATATTTTATGATAATCATTATTGACAACATCCCTTATATTACTAAATCAAGATTAATGTTACTTTTTTTTAAACGGCTGATCATATATAGCAGAAAAGAAAGGAACTAGCAAGAAGCTAGA
The DNA here is from genome assembly GCA_026074375.1 of Tanacetum coccineum. Taxonomy (NCBI): domain Eukaryota; kingdom Viridiplantae; phylum Streptophyta; class Magnoliopsida; order Asterales; family Asteraceae; genus Tanacetum; species Tanacetum coccineum. The sequence goes on from BQNB010002685.1 coordinate 35,941, forward strand.
AGCCACAAAAGTACTTACAAAATCAAACACTCGGGACTTTAACTGCGAGGGAGACTAAATGGATGAAAAAACTTATGAGACATAGGCCCGATCACTCTCGGTTTTCCCACTCATGCCAAAAGAAAAACCCCACCACCACGAGGCCGAGCCAACCGGTTTCACTCCGGGTGGATTTTTGAAGAATCCCATACTACCCCGACGAGCACCCACAAACCCCACTTACAACTAAAAGCGTCCCGAAAAGACATTACAAGGAAATAAGATGTGGGTTTTTCAACCAATCGTTCCAACCGAACGAATATTTACTCCTATAGCGACACTAATAGAAAGAGTTACTTGAAACTTCATCGAACATTAGCGCCTTCACAGGACTCTTGGTATTGAAGAAGATCTTATTTCGGAACAACCATAAATACCACCAAGTTACGAAGAAAAACGCCTTCAGCATCTTCTTTTTTCATTTTGAGAAAGACGAACGTTAATCAAACCATATTACCCCAGTCCGTCAAAGGATTCCAACTCTACGGCATCAAAACACCACCAGCGCGTAATAACTTTTAACCACAAATCATGAAACTTGTCCTTCGCTACGAACAAGAAAAGAAACAAATGAGAAGTCCTTTCCACTCCTGTATCCACACGTTGGGCCATATAATGAGATCGATACAAATCCCATGCATGAAATATTAAAATCTAGTAAGGAGAGAGTTAAAGTCATAATCCTTCCAAGTATGAATGTTAATTTTGATGGGATGAAACTTGTTCATCTCTTTTTTTTAGCTCAACATTATAAGAATGAATTACTTATCAATCAAGAACGAATAGATGACAAAAAACACCGAAAAAATCCCCCGTACTTTCCAATTCCCAAACCCGTAACGATCATACGTATCGAGCTGAGAACAACAACCTTTAAATCGTCCCCAACCTAACAAGATGGTCCAACTTCATATACCACCTTCTAGGTTTCTGCGGAACCGAGGAACTAATGCCTAAGGATGAATACATTTCCGTAACTCAACAGAAATCAGCTTACAAGATTCCAGAGCATATAACCGTGGTATTTAGTTTTAAGAATACCATCTGCACACCATTTGTCCTCCCAAAATCTGGTCTTCTCCCCATTTCCCAGCTTAATACTAATAAGACTCATAAAATCAATGCCTTTTTGGGACCAGACAAATTACTTCCCCTCTCTTGGATATCTCGTCCAACAAGATCTCTGGCCAACTTTTAGAGATGTCCCAATCCTACCATCAACTCCATGTAAGGCTTGAATGACTCTAGCCCATAACGTAGTCTTTTGAGTAACAAAACGCCAAACCCATTTTAACAAAAGACCTCTATTCATCGCGTAAAGACTCGATATGCCCAACCCTCGCGACATGTCTTGGAAACAAGAGCTTATTTCCAATAAACCCAAACTCTATTTTACTCTTTATATCATGCCCCTTAAAAATGACTACAATAGATCAATGTAATTCAACACTCCCCGCCGGGGCTTGTTTTTAATGAGGAATGGGTTTTTAAATGGTGGACAAAAGTTTAGCGCAAATCCTCCTCATCAGTGCCTCCAAGCCTTCGTACTTCAATTACCTGAGATGAAACATGCTAAAAAGTCAACACGAGGTTGAGTGAATTCATAGGTTTTATAATTGATAAACAGTAGAAAGAGAGTTGAACACAAGCATTATAATATTCATAAGCATCATATAGACTTGTTGATCAGACAAGCTAATAAACAACAGTTGCATTGAGCTCGCGACACCGATCCCATTGACGAAATTCATAAACAATTAATAATACAATGAATGCCCCCAGGCTAGGTATTTTCGTCAGATACCTACTTAAATCTCCATACAATATGTCCGTACATTGGGAGTGCTCACTTTCCTGGATTCAAACTCCCAAAAACCGAACCGGGTTGTCAAGCCCATAGCGCTATTAATTGTATGAGCGGCTACCCATCATAGGTAGTTGACGGCTCACGATTGGGGTCTTATGACGAAAGCTACTCAAGCAACAACATATATTCACATACGGGTCCAAGCATACAAGAAGAAAACTACTTGTGTTCGTTTTATAAAAACTAGCATGCATCTCCCTCGCGGGGTTTAAGAAAAATACTTGAAAAGCGAGGCTATGAACTCACCTTAGGAACAATTAGATCAGAAGTATTATGAGTCTTGAATGAGCGGGAAGTACTCCTAAGCACCTCCTAAAATACGTGACGCGATTTAATACGTAGAAAATAACAATACGTAAAAATTAAACATGTGTCCATGAGTTGTGTTTCCGAGATAAGCATGGCATTCCACTAGGACTTCCCCAAGTCCTTTTTAATCCCAAATTGACTTGTGACCTGGTCTTATAGGCAATACATAAAATAAGTTTGATTTAACCAAACTAAAACAGGTTGTTTTTATTGGGGAATGGGTTTTTAATGGTGGACAAAAGTTTAGCGCAAACTCCTCCTCATCAGTGCTTCAAGCCTTCGTACTTATTTACATGAGATGAAAACATTGCTAAATAGTCAAAACGAGAGGTTGATGTGAATTCAATAAGGTGTGATAATTGATAAAAGAGTTGAACTAAAGCATAATATATCATTCATCATATAGGACTTGTTGATCTGACATGCTAATAAACAACTGTTGCATTGGTCGCGACACCGATCCCATTGACGAAATCCATAATCAAGTAATAATACAAATGAATGCCACCAGGCTAGGTAATTTTCTGTCAGATACTACTTAATCTCCATACAATATGTTCGTACATTGGGGACGTGCTCACTTTCCCGGATTCAAACTCCCAAAAAACCAAAACCGGGTTGTCAAGCTCATAGCGCGATTATTTGTTAGATGAGGGCTTACCATCATAGGTAGTTGCCGGCTACGATTGGGGTCTTATGACGAATATGCTACTCAAGCACATCAACATATATTCTACATTTTTATACGGGTCCATGCATACAAGAAGAAAACTACTTGTGTTCGTTTTATAAAAACTAGCATGCATCTCCCTCGCGGGGTTTAAGAAAAATACTTGAAAAGTTGAAAGGCGAGGCTATGAACTCACCGAGATATCAAAGAGATCAGAAGTATAATAAGTCTTGAACAAGATAAAATCCCTTACGCACCACCTAAAATACGTGACGCGTCTTAGTATAATATACAAGTAAAAATAATACGTAAGAAAAGTTTGACGAATATAGGATATGTTCCTAAGATATGCGCAACATGGCTTCTTGACTTAACTAAAGTATTTTGACTCCCAAATTGACATATGACCTGTTCTTATATGTAATTAAACATCTACCAAATTTCGCCGTCTAATTCCAATTTTAGGTATGATTATCTACACATTTGTCATTTTTAATCAAGACGTAAAAGTCGAAATTCTGGAATTAGCTCATGTTTAGGGACCTGTATCTACCAATCTATAAATGGTATAAACTCAAGGTTTTCACCCTTGGAAAGCCCTTGAAGTCTAGTTTTCAAAACATTCAGCCAATCACTCATACCATTTACCAATCCATGGGAAATAGATTTTTACTCAACCTAAGTCAAAACAGAAAGCTGACTGAATTTCTTACTTTTGCCATTTTAATCATAACTCCTAATCTAGGATAGCAATGGATGTGGGGCCAAGTGCTATAGCTTCCCTATGATGTCTAGTATTGACCCATGCTTTAAAACCCAAACATCTAACTCATTAACCTGGTGTTTAATACGTTTTCTAAACCAAAGTCCAGAACTGACCCATTTTAGTAATTTGACCATATCTCACTCAATAATAATAATTGGTTGACCATCCAACCATCACATCATGCCAAGACATATATCTATCCACCCATGATTTTTGTTTACAGACCCTAAGCCAAACATTTTGAGAAAACAACACGTTTTGCTACTGTTCCAAAACAGCCTCTATAAAATCCAACCAAACCTATTTCTAACTCATTTAAAACACAATCAACACTTATGCAAAGCCACAACACATATCCTAAACATATCCCATACTCATCAATATATATTTTCATAACAAGTAATAATATCAAAATAGTCTTATAAGAAAATTTAGGAAAAGGTAGAAAGATGGCTCACTATAATGATCACCCAAAATAGTTATTAACAACACACAGTTTTTCCTTGCCACCAAGCTTTACTAGGACATTCATTTCTTTAACATGCATGACCATCCTTATATTATTCTTCTAACCTCAGCCTCCAAAGTCTATAATGATGGTTTTAGGTATGAAAATGGCGCGTTGAATGTGAGGAAGCAAATGATGTAATATAACAAGAGATTTAGTTGGAATTTTTTGTACTGAATTGAGGGTTTTGTCTGGGTGTTGGCGGCTAGGACAAGGAGACAAAGAGGTGTGTGTGTGAATTTTGGGAAATATGGATAAGTGGAGTTGGAAGTGGTTTTGTTATCAAAGATGCATGTGATGAAAGATAGAGTTCAAGCAAGACAAGTGTCTTGCCCTTTTTTTCTCCATATGACACGCCACATATGAGGTGTTGGTGTCATTGTTAATGGTTTATAGTTTTATTAAAATTTGATGTTTAGGGTATAAATTTTAAGATAGGTAGGTAGTTTGAGGCTAACGGTATCAACGTAAAATAAAACGAGAGGTTAGACGAACCTACGAGGTGGAAATCGAATATGATAAAAAATAATTCTACATTAAACGGGATATTTTCTGAAAAGTTTAATTTACGTTAAGGTTCAAGACGATATTTGTTTTATATCATAGCTCGCAATTATTTAAAACGACGTTGTCAAATATAAATATATCGACTGTAAATAAAAGTAATTTGTTTAAAATTTATAAATTAATTATGAGATTATTAAATAGTAGTGACCTTAAATTCGGGTTCTTACAACTTTAATTGATTATGCCGCTATTATTCTTAATTGACAATTTCAATTCCATCATTTATTCACAACAGTGGACATTAAATTGACTATTATGTTCTTATTGTACATCTATTATAATCCAATATGTCATAATAACGTATTGTTTATTTTTCAGGTGACGCCTTTCCATCATGCCCAATACCAGAGGTCGATCCAGAGGTTCTCATCCTAAGCCATTTACTAGCAGATCAACACCTATAAGAAGAGGTAGTAGTAGTATTATTGGGCATGGAAGGAAGATAGAAAATGAATGGAGCCTAAGAGGAAGATGTGACAATAGTAGTAGTAGGAACGGTAGGGACATACCTGATGAATGTAACCCAATAGGAAGAGGAAGCAATAATACTTATGGGAACGGTATGGGCAGAGCAGATGATTGCAACCCAAGAGGAAGAGGAAGCAACAATACTTTTGGGAACGGTAGGGGCAGAGCGGATGATTGCAGCCCGAAAGGAAGAGGAATCAACAATACTTTTGGGAACGGTAGGGGTAGAGCAGATGATTGCAGCCTGAAAGGAAGAGGAAGCAATAATACTTTTGGGAACGCTATGGGTAGAGCAGATGATTGTAGCCCGAGAGGAAGAGGAAGCAACAATACTTTTGGGAATGGTAGGTGCAGAGCAGATGATTGTAGCCCAAGAGGAAGAGACAACAACAGTATAGTTGGGTGCAGTAATAAGAGTGTAGATAAATGGTGCCCGAGCCTAGATATATTAGGCGATGAAAGATTAGATGTTCATGAAGATACCGAGGAACATGTGGAGCATGTCGTTGGTTCATCACAAAATCAAGTTGGGTCAAATGTCACCCCCTGATCATTACTTCATAAACTGTGGCTTGTCGATGGAGTGTAAGTATATGTATACAAGAATTCCGCTTGTTGGTTTGGTTTCTTTTGCAAGTTCAATTGATATGTGTGGCAATGCTCTATGTTGTAGGTTTTATGACCCTGTAATAAATCATCATGCGGTTAGACTATTCAAGACTATATTCAAGGGTGCTTACGCCACATGGACAAAAGTTCCCCAAGACCATCGTGATAGGTGTTTCAACTGTTTTGGGGTTTGTAACTAAACACATCTAAATAAAGAAAAAGTCATTTTAAACTGATATAGCTAACTAAATAAACAATTTATGTGCATACGTTTTATCGATGGGAGGATGCAGAAAGTAATCAGATTCGTGATGCTTAGGAATCTCATATGAAGAACAGGTATAGTGATATAATAAGGAGTGTGAGGAAGGTTGCGATGAAGGCCATAAGAGTGAGTGATAATGTTGATATCGGTCTCATTAGTTCCAATCGCCCAATTTGGATTGGTGGAAATGATTGGCAGCCTTTGGTTAACGTATGGGATACCAATGAATGGAGACTAAAATCAAAAATTGCCAAAGAGAATAGAGCCAAATCGCAATCAGGAAAGCACACAGTAGGCTCACGTAGCTTTCTCCACACTAAGAACGTAATGGTAAGATAATGATAATGATATCATTTTTTTCAATAATAAATCATTGCGAACAAGCATCGGTATTGATATCATTAAATAACGTCATACTTTACTATCATTTATCCACGTATTTTACCTACTTTTATATAATTATTGCAAGATATTGGTTCTTAATTGCTAAAAGTTTATTATTGCAGTAATTATGGAGTCACTTGTGAAGAAGAAGCAAAAAGGCGCAATTCTAAAGCTTAAACGAAGACATTTAAAGAATATTATTTTCTGCATCTATACGCCGTATCCAGTAATGAAGATACGACGTATCAGCTCCAACTCAGCACAAGAAACGCGTAATGATCAATTCCCGATCCGGCGTATCCACTACAACCAATACGCCGTATGAAGCACAGATTGTTCATAACATCAAATGAAACGCATTTAATATATGATGGTAATTATCTTAAATGATTTTGATCTATAAACTTGGACACCAAGGAAAAATAACCCCTATACGCCGTATCCACTTATCCCTATACTGTGTTATCTAAGGCGTATTTCCTACAATATAAAATACAAGACTACAAAAACGAGTTTTTAGTGTGCAATATCACATTCCTGTTATGGTATAACAGGACTAAAGGTCGAATTTCTCAAGCCAAGAAGAGCAGCCACGGTAAAGCACAACTCCTAATTCCATAGAATACCTCCGTGTTAATTCTTACTTATTCATTAATCAATCGATTTATAATTGTTTGATCACATTTGTAATAATGACAATGATTGTGGGCTAATCCAGCTCATGGTTAATGAGAATTATAATGTTATGGTGTTGTTTTAAATCCGCTTTGCTTAATTATCGTTGTTGTTTTAAAAATATTTATACTTCGACCTAATAACTTGTTATATGCTTGTACATGCGACTATCATTCAGACTGGTCTAGGGAGACCTAACCGATAACCTAGATCCGAGATGGCTCACCATGTTGTGATCTATATGCCCGGACCAATAGGAGTCACAAATGGACACCTAACATGAACTCTTTGATTTATGAGCTTAGTTGACTCGCAGAAACCCGATAATGTTCAACCAGTAGTTGTTCATTCATGGATCACAAATGACACCTTATCATTACCCTTTGATTATGAGCTTAGTTGACCGGCATATGACCCGATAATTATTTAGCCAGTATTGTTCATTTATTAATGTGTATTGATTTTGGTGGTGGACTACCAGTGTATAGAACAACATCAAGCAAAAAGTGTGTAAAGTCCTGATGAGCTAGGGTATTAACAGGATCACCACTGCTTTAATTCCCTATGGTAGATTATAATTAAACTAAATGATGCTTTATGCGGATGCGTTAATCATGACAGGATTGTTCGCGTCTATGTCTTAGGAAGAAGTACCGCCTAAGTCTTAAGAATGATATGTCGCCTCGAGATAAACAGCCATTGCACTAATTAATCAAACTAGCATTTAATCAGATTTAACATGGTTAATACAGTTTTCTATTATTTGGCTTGTTTCGCTCTTTTGTTTCTCAGGCTGAAAACCCCCCTTTTACCTCTAGTAAATATGTATAGCATAGGTTTAACCAATAATTAGACTAATCTAGATAGAATAAAATACTGATAGAATAACAGGTTAACTCTTACTCTTAGTGTTCGACACCTTACTTACCGTGAAGCTACATCTTGACCGGGTACTCTACCCGTTAAAGTGTTGTCTTTAGGTTAGTCGGCTAAATATAAATGTAAAACCTGATAATCATAAATAACACCTATACAACGACACATCAAGGTGTTTGGCGCCGTTGCCGAGGTGTGATTAGTTTAATCTTTATTCTTTTTAGTATTTCTAACCTTTAACTTGTTTAGTGTAAAATTATTAATTCTGATTTCTAACAGCTAATTGTTTAGTTTAATTGTTTGCTTTAATTTATTGCATTTTATTGTGTTTTATATAGTATTCTGTTCTGACTGATCACTTGATACGGCGTATCCACCAATTGGATACGGCGTATCTAACTTTCTACTTAGGACAGCGTGTTGTTTTTACTGTCTAAACGGCGTATTTGTCCTTCCAAACATACGGCATATTCAGTGAACTCGATACGGTGTAATGCTATTAAACAGACTCATACAACGTATTATTGATTAATAGTATACGGCGTATTTGTTATCTGATACAGTACCAACATTTCATATTCGGTTTTCTGTTTTGCTTTCATGTATTCTCTTCTATGAATGCACTTACTACTGATCATCTGTGCTTATTTTCAGGAAACCGTCTGACGAATCGCGATGGCAACACCTAATCCAAATGGAACTCATACCACACCTTGCCCTACCAATCCTAATCACACTAAGGTAAAAACCAATGGAGATACTAAAATTGAAATCAGCACGGAGTTGATTATGATGGTACGAAATAACACCTTCATCGGGGCTGAAATAAATGACGTAATTGACCATATTACTAGATTCCTCTAGATAATTGATCTAGTTAAAACCCCCAATGTCAATTTAGAACAACTATGCGTCCTAACATTTCCATATTCTCTGACCGGGGAAGCGCATCGGTGGTGGGTACACGAAGGAAATTCCATGATCACTTCATAGGTGGAGATAGTTGATAAATTCTTCTGCAAATACTACCCACTATCCCGTGCTAGTAAATCAAATGATGCTAATGTTAGGGAATGTCAAATTTATGAATTGGCTGAGCTCAAAATTTAAAAACCCTTAGAAATTCAGCAGTGCAACTAAAAATGCACTTTGGAATTTTTGGGAAAAGGGATACGACAATATTACGTTGTTTGATGATGAAGAGTCAAGTGATGACGATTGTGACAAATCAAACCTTTTAAATCACCATGACACAAGTCCATTCCTTGATCCCTACCAAGCTGCTAAGAACGAGGAAATCCAAAGATACCATATGAAGTGCAATGATAACAATAGTGGAACAGAAAACTTCATTCAAAATGATGCACCGCACTCTGGCAATAATAACCAAAGAAACGAAGGGATATGTAGAGTGGATAAATTCGAGGTGATCAAGTACTCAATTGGGAATGACGAAGAATTCGTTACTGTTAGTCTAAGCAAAATTTGTGTTGTTGAAAGAACTCCTGGCAGCATGTCTTGCATCTACCACGAACTCTTCAGCAGAAAAGATCGCGGATGGGAGGTGACTCAGACAAAGTAAAAATTAGTATGGAAAAGGTCAAACTTAAAGACTGGCTGAAACAAAAGTGCTCCCCTTGAGACAACCCGGTTATGTTTTTAATTGTTTGTCGCATTTAAATTGTTTGAATTTTAATTTTATAATGAGTCTGTCTGCCCAGGCATACATACGGCGTATCGAACCCCTCTGGATACGGCGTATGCATGTCTGGACAATTATCAGTTTTTAATTTTAATATTTTAATTCCAGTATTTAATTTCTTTTCATAGGTTTACATACGGTGTATCCTAGGGTTTGGGATACGACGTATTGTAACCTGTATAGTTGTGTGTTTAATTGTATGCTTGTATTGTAGGTTAGCGAAAGCACGAATTGCACGAACGTTTTTTAACTTTTCTGCATGACCTTGCTGTAAACGAAACCAACTTTAATGTATAGTCTGAAAATACCTCGTGTTGACCTCTCTTGGGCATTCTGAAGCCCTCATCAACACTCTTCTTGCTCAAACACTCAAAATGGAAAACCATCCAGAGCAATCTATCAGGGAGGTTTCCTCGTTCTAATACTTTCCCCATATTATTTAACTGTTTGTCTATACAACGAGGACGTTGTATAATTTAAGTGGAGGGATGGAGAATTAGAACGTACTTGTCCTCATTTTCACAAATAAAATGCTAACATGCCTAAAAATGGATTAAATTTTTAAAAAAATTAGCATAATTTTTTGTGAAAAATCACTAGTTACATTACCTAGCGTACTATAACCCTTAATGTCTATTTGTGAGAATTAAGCCTATCCGTTTCCAATTGCTTACTAAAATTCCACAAAAATATGAGTGTGCTGGTGATGTAGTATATTACTCGAGACCTCAATGATGAGTACTATGGATTTAGATGGAGTAACATGCTTTGACTAAGTAAATTTTCAAGGATTAAAACAAAAACCTACATGTCGTAATATTAACAACTTACTGGTTAGTTAATTAAAAAACCCTGTGTAACCCTTTTGCTTACTCTCATTTTTAGAGTAAAGATACCCCTAGAACAACTTGCTGAGCCATTCCTTTCTTTTTCCTACACCAATAATTTTTTTTTCGTTACACCTTTACACCTTAGCCTACCGTGTAGATTAAAGCCCATTTGATCAAATGTTGTTAGTCGCTTTCGTGTAAAGTTTTGTAGTTCCTACCCCTTCCTTCGCTCAAGTGAAAATTTCTCTATCTATGTAATGGTCAGGAAAATTGCACAATGCAATGGGAATGGCTCGTGTGTTTTTGCTACTTTCACAATTATGTATTATGTCCGAAAGAAGAAAAGTTCAAGAGAAAATTAGCCGGACAAATGATGATTATGAAGAACGCATGAAGGAGCTGTGTTTTAAAAATAAAATGAAGGTGAAATAACTCTGAGATTTATGATGTATTGTTGACGAAAAAAAATAAGAATGATGAAAAGGTAGTTGGTTATCATAGAGACTTAACACCGCAATGAAAATTATTTGAAAGGATCATTTATTATTGATACGCACAAAAATCAACAATGAAAGTAGTGAAAAAGTGCTGATATCCCCACATATATTTAGTAAAAGTATGTAAAGTTAGGGATGTAAGGGAAGTTGACCGTTATGGAACGCTAACTTAGGTTTTCATTGTCATTCTATGATCGAGATGTTTGTTATAAGTCAAGTCTTTATTCATGGAACGGTCCGGGGAAGTAACAATCAACCTGCACCTAATTTGTTGGGCGTTTAATCTATTTGGTTTGTTTATTTTATTTACAACAATTTTACTTTCCTTTCCTCATAACTAACATTAGGATCTACTCAAATGAGGATGTGTACAAGCTTGGATGTCCATCCCGTAGATTCGGGTGTGTATACATGTCTCAGCTGTCTTGTTTGACGATGACCTTTGGTGAATGTCAGAAGTTCCACACCCTATATCATTCTTTTTCCTTATAAGAATGATTAAAAACCTAATCCTTTGAATAAATACCCAATTTACCTTTTGACTTGTTACTCCTTAGCTTTAGAGGTGGAGATGTGTATCCTTGCCAAGCCTATGATACGAAGCTGATCACGACTGAGCAAATGAGGGTACCACTAAAATGATCAAAAACACCCAAGATATTGAGTGATCTGAGTGAATTTCATTCCATATTTCATAAGAAGCTTGGTTTTGTACAGGTGATCTGATTATGAAAGAAATGCTTAACGGAAAAATCCTTACCTCGGTTGGGATACATTTTTATAATCTTTCTAAAGTCTACTTGAGGACAAGTAGGATTCAAGTGGGGGGATATTTGATATCATCAAATAATGTCATACTTTAATATCATTTAAACTACGTATTTTACCTACTTTTATATAATTATTGTAAGATATTGGTGCTTAATTGCTTAAAGTTTATTATTGGAGTAATTATAGAGTCACTTGTGAAGAAGAAGCAAAAAGGCGCAATTCTAGAGCTTAAACGAAGATATTTGAAGAATACTATTTTCTGCACCTATACGCCGTATCCAGCAATGAAGATACGGTGTATCAGCGCCAGCTTAGCACAAGAAACGTGTAATGATCAATTCCCGATCTGGCGTATATGTAGGTAAGGGGAATAGGATAGTCCAATACAACCCATACTGCCGTATGCACTGTTGTTCCCTCAGTAACAGATCGCATTTAAATAATGATTGATGGTAATTATCTTATTTGATTTGGTTCTTATCGCGGGACTCCACACGGAATTAACCCCTATATAGCCGTAATCCACTTATCCCCATATAAGCCGGCGTAGCCATGGCGTATTCAGACAAAACTAAAATACAAGACTCAAAAATGAGTTTTAGTGTGCAATATCACATTCTCTGTATAATATACAACTAAAGTCGAATTTCTCAAGCCAAGAAGAGCAGCCAAGGTCGAGCACTACTCCTAATTCCATAGAAGATATCGTGTAATTCTTACTTTCTTAATCATTCGATTTTTAATTGTTTGATCACTTTTAATAATGACAATGATTCTGGGCTAATACCCTCGGGTATTAGCCATGTTAATGAAGATTATAATTTTTGGTTTGTTTTAATCTAGATTTGCTTAATTTATCGTTGTTGTTTAATTATGTTTATCGCCTTATGCTTGTTTATGTGCTTGTACATGCGACCTATCATTCAACTGGGTTTAGGATGACCTAACCATAACTAGATGCAGGTGAGGCTCTCTATTGGGGTTTTATATGCCCGGACCAATAGGATCACAAATGACACCTTATCATTACTCTTTGATTATGAGCTTAGTTGACTGGCATGTGACCCGATAATTGTTCAACCGGTATTGTTTATTTATTAAATGGTAATGATTTTAGTGGGGACTTTTACCGTGTAAAAAATAAACATCAATGCGAATAAGTGTAAAGTCCCAATGGCTAGGTACTTAACCAGGATCACCACTGCTTTTAATTCCCTATGGTAATTAAAATAAAACTATAGGACAGCTTTTATGCGGTGATGCATTAATCGTGACACAGGCATTGTTCGTGCTGATTCTTAGGAAGAAGTACCTCCTAAGTCTTTAAGAATGATATGCCGTCTCGAGATAAGCAGCCATTGCACTAATTAATCAAACCAGCATTTAATTAGATTTAACATGGTTAATACAGTTTTCTATTATTTGGCTCATTCCGCTCTTTTGTCTTGTGTTTATATGCTTTAGTGTGTATTGTGCTTAGAATTGATATTTGTCACCATAAACCTGTGCCAGTCTCTCGGGCTGAAAACCCCCCTTTTTACCTCTAGTAAATATGTATATGCCTAGTTTAACCAGTAATTAAAGACTACTCTAGATAGAATAAAATACTGATAGAATAATAGGTTAACTCTCACTCTTAGTGTTCGACACCTTACTTACCGCGAAGCTACATCTTGACCGGGTACTCTGCCCGTTAAAGTGTTGTCTTTAGGTTAGTCGGCTAAATATTAATGTAAAACCTGATAATCATAAATAACACCTATACAACGACACATCAGCCACCAGATGTACTCTTACGTGAATCGAGACAACCCGCGTGATCCGAATCTGAAAAAGCAGTTAGTTCGAAACCGGTGTCCTTCGGATAACAGAGTCCCATGTTAATGGTATCTTTAAGGTACTGAAAGATCCGCTTAACCGCAGTGAGATGTTTCTCAGTCGGTTTCGCTTGATAGCGAGCACAATAACATGTTGCATGTACAATATCTGGTCTACTTGCTGTTAGGTACATGAGTGCTCCGACCATACTATGATATTTTGTTTGGTCGACCAGAATACCACTCAAGTCAGCATCTAGGTGTTTCGTAGCCATTGGAGTACCAATGCTATCACATGAGGTCATACCATGATTTTTAAGTATCTCTTGAGCATACTTAGCTTGGTTTATAAAGATACCATAAGGGGATTGGTGGATCTGAATTCCTAAAAAGAATTTTAGCTCCCCCATCATAGACATTTCAAACTTTCCATGCATTAGTTTTTCAAATCGTTTTGAAAGTTTTGGGTTCGTAGAACCAAAAATAATGTCATCAACATAAATTTGCACAAGCAATATGTCTTCCCCATGTTTAGTTATGAATAAAGTTGGATCAGTAGAAACTTTTGAGAATCCTTTGGATACCAGGGAGTTGGAGAGTTCATCATACCACGCTCTTGGTGCTTGTTTGAGTCCATATAATCCTTTCTTAAGACGATATACTTGGTCAGGATGATATGGGTCAACAAATCCATCTGGCTGGTTTACGTATACTTCTTCCTTCAGATGTCTATAAAGAAATGTTGTTTTAACGTCCATCTGGTATACTGCAAATGATTTGTGTGCAGCATCCAACGAATAACCGACGAATCTTCCAACCGACAACTGGGCAAATGACTCTTTAAAATCAATTCCTTCCTTTTGAGCATATCCCTTAGCTACAAGACAGATTTGTTGCGAATAACAATATTTTCCTCATCACGTTTGTTTTTCCCAGACCACTTCCAAGTTAAGACCATTTTTTGCAAAGAGGTCTGTCGACTAATTCCCAATACTCTAATCGATCAAACTGATGAAGTTCTTCCTACATCGCTTCAATCCATGCAGAATCAGCCATGGATTCTTTGATGTTCTTTGGTTTGGTTCGACTCACGGTGAGTGAGAACATACACATTTCGCTATCTGTTTCTAGTTGACGTCTTGTTCTAATTGATTGAGAAGGATTTCCAATGACTTGTTTTTAAACGCTGATTCGTTTGTCCAACGTTTGTCCAGAAGATGTGTTTTGATGAGAATGTAATGCATGATTTTGACGGACAACACGACGAGATGATTCTCCCCTCAATCTTGTACGAGTACTAAAGATGTTGATAAATTCATCGTCATCAACTTGTTCATATTCGATATTTATTCTACTTGAATGATGTTCTCAGGGGCAGTAACAGTTGGTGCTTGATTTCTAGTTTGAGGTGTTGTATGAATGTTCAATGGAGGTTCAGCTGCAACAATGGTTGTTGTAGAAGAGTGAGTTGTGTTTTGATGTTGACGTTTATCAGGAGCATCAGCAGCATGTACAACGGAAGACTTTGACACAACTAGAGTAGTTCCATTGAGTAATTCATCGAACATCAGACTAAATAGAAAATCCACTCATTTGACATTTTTACCTGTCTCATTCGCTTAAGGACACATTTTCTTGGATTTATTGGGATCGTGACTTTAAACTGTCATGTTTTATAGGTTTTTTCGTGCCCGGAACATTGTGGAACGGTTAGGATGACGTGATCGACGCATCTGAGGCAATTGTCAAAGTTAACATGACTTATTTCGAATTATCACGTCTTTTCTCCATTGTTAAATACCATGTAAGCTCTTGACTGAAGTAGAATTACCCCTACAAAAATACATGCATCAACCTTATTTCTTTCATTTGTCAAATTTTTCACCATCTTTGACGATTAGCAAAGATAGCCAAAAATAGTAAAAAACTTAACAGGACATTTTCCGGCCATTGTGATGTGGTAGAGTGTTTTTCTCATGTGAGGAATTGCGAGTGACGGTTCTTTGTAAAAACAATGCAGTTGAAACTCTGCTTCAACCCAAAAGTAGCAAAGGACTTTAGCGTCACTATAGCATTGTCCGATCAGCCTACTCAACAAGAGTACGATCCGTCTTTCGACAACGCCGTTTTTTGTTCAAGGTCCGCAGCAACGAACGTTTCGTGTCTTATACCATCGGTTCAAATATGCATTAAGAGTTTTATTTTAAGAATTCCATGCCTTTTCGGAGTCGAAACTGTTCTAACTTTGAGCATGAAGTCCTCTTTTGACAAGTCTGATGAAATCAAATGAGAACTTTAGTTGTTTCATCTTTGGACCATCAAGGAAGTAGTCCAAGTGTATTTGGAGTAGTAATCAACAATTACAAGAACATATTTCTTTCCATTAATGCTTTCTACACGCATAGGACCACATAAATCCGTGTACAATTTTTGTAAACCGTCTTTTTGAACTCGGTTGGTATTCTTAGTGTGAAAAAACTTTCTTTGGCTTTCCCAACTCACAAAAGAACAAAGATGATCTTGATGAATTTTAATTTTGGAATGTCAGCTCGCAATATATTCTTGATAGCAAGTTTGATGGTGTTGAATTTAGGATGTGGAGAATACGAAGCCTAAACCATGCTTGGACGATGTAGCATTAGCCCATTACAGCAAATGGATTTGGATTTGTTGTGTCTTGAAGAAATGGAAACAAATTTGTGCCACGATAAGTTTAACCTCCTTGAGAAGATCATTACCCTTCAAATCACGATATAACATGTAGACTTCTGAAAAGCAACTTCCAAATCCACATCACAGAATTAACCAACAGAGAATAAATTGTGATTCAGCCTTTCGACGTAATAAACCCTTTTGATAATGAGTGTTCCTTGAACTAGATCTCCATAACCAAGAATCGGTGCAATTTGATCATTCCCAAACTTCACCGTACCTAAAAATTTCTCCACAAAATTAGTTAGAAGCTTCAGATTTCCTGTCATGTGCTTTGAGCACCCAGAGTCGATGATGAATAGGATTATCTCTACAAGCTTTTGCAATGGCTCAGCATCAAAGATTGGTCCAGAATTGTCAACAGCATCTAGAGTAACCTCTTGAATTTGTGCCATGTACATATAATGTGCTTCCAATTCCTGATCGTCAGGTTCATCAGCAGTGTCATCCTTCCAGTCATCTTGCTCTGCATTCAACTGAAATCCAGCTTCCTCTTACTTACACAATAGCATCCTTTCCTTGTGATAAGCTGCATCCTTTACCCGATTTGATTTTTGACATTCCCTTGCTACATGCCCATATTTTTTACAATTATAACACTGAATCCTAGACTGTTGCACCACCGGTGTACCTACATTCTCCCTAGCCACAGCAACATTAACTACCCTCTGATTATCATACCCAGTGCCTCTGTTAATCCTTGGAGAATTATCTTGATTAACTCTACTAGAGTTTGATGAAGTTCGAAGGTTGTTGTTGGTAGGTTTGTATATTTTCTTGAACGAGAGAGAAATTAAAGCCATGAGTTTGTCAATATCCTTTTCCTTTGACATTTCATCATCTTCAGTAACCATGGCAGGTTCTTAATCATAAATAGGAGCAGGAGAGTTGACAATTGTTTTTCCTCTGTTTCTGGTAGCTTGTTGTGATCTAGTTGAGGAATATTGAGTGTTGTGATTAGGATGGTTTTGAGGATGGTAAACTGTTTGTTGTTTGCTCAACAAGTGCACAGTGGATTAGCAGTACGTGCTAGTCTTTCAAATCTATCTCGTTGAAACTTCATTCTGATGGTTGCCTTAGATGTCCGTAAGAGTATGTTATAGGGAAAGACCAGTCCTCATCTTGACTCGCTTGAGCAAGTTCACAAACCTTTGCCATTCTGGTTGTAATTGAAGTAAGAACTGAACATTCACTTGATGATTTGTAACATCACACTGATTCCTGATAAGCTCATTCATCATCTTGTAGAACCTTGAGTAATACGATTCAAGTGATTCACTATCCCGTGATGTGAATTTTCCAAATCCCAATATAAATTGGTTTCAAGATCTTGAACATTGATTGATTCACCTTGTTTCAACCTTTCAATGGCTTTCCACATTTCACATGCATTCGGACAAGCATCAACTGTGGAGTAGATATCGTTATCTATCCCTGTGAGTATGATCTGAACGGCTTCAGCTTCAGCATTCAGTTGATCTCGTATGTCTTGTGAAACATTCTTATAGTTCTCCATATACCTCTCTGTAGTTGTTTCAGAACTACCTTCAGCAACTGGAACTGTTTTCTCAGCCCATTGATACGTGTATGGTGGATTTTGGAGACAATAGTGGATGAGTTCACTGTTAGGTTTGGTGTCAATGTATCTCTTGATTCTGGATTTCCACTGAACGTAATTACCTGGTGCTAACATTGGTGGACGATCTTTGCTACCCGCTTCCATGATAGCATTATGAAGAGCATTCGATGATTGAGTTTGCAAATTGGTATTTGAATTTGACATTTTGATGATGTTGTTGTAAATGGATATCGGATCTTAAGTATGTAAGTGATTGATTGTGGTTATAAATGAATTAACGTTCACGGGATTTTACAACTCTATGATTAAACCGAGAAATAGAATTCTTTCGCGGGATTTTACTAAATCAAGAAGAAACCGTGAATGAATAATTAATTGACATTTCAAATATGATTAAGTTGATTGTTGGTTTGATTGGTTGTATGTTAAGTCCAAGTGAAGTTTATAAGTCCTTGAAGATAGTCCTTGAGGTTTGTCCGAAATTGTGAAGTCCAAAAGAATGTGATACAAAACGCAGTGTTAAGACAAAACGCAATGTTCAGCAAAACGCAAGTTCAAGCAAAACGCAACAATAGTTGGTCGGACAAAACGCATGCTGGACAAAACTCAATGACTTTAGTCAAAACGCAACTATCTTTGAACAACGTCTTCTATGATCAAAACGCACTAGTGACCTTCGAGCAAAAACGCATGTTTCAGCAAAAACACAATGTTTCTTGAGCAAACGCAGTCTGTCTTGGACACAAAATGCAATGTATAAAAAAATTAGGCAGAGTAACGTTTAGTCAAAACGCAATGATGGTCTTCAAAACGCAACACAAAAAAAATATCAAATCGCAGTGACTTGAGAATCAAAACGCAACGACTTGAGATCAAAACGCAGCGACTTGAGAACCAAAACGCAGCGACTTGAGAACAAAACGCAGCGACTTGAATACAAACGCATGTCTCCCAATCAAATCACAACAGTACAAATTTCACTTTCAAGTTGTATTGTTTGTCTTATTCTCAAAAACGATCGAGTAACCAAAACGCTAAGAGAGTTTTTTCGATTTATGACAAACCGCATACCACAAAAAATCTTCTAACTTCAACTAAGCCAGAAATAAAGTGTTAGAACCTTATAATGATACAAGGGCTTGTTCTAAACACAAAAAGTACATAACTTGTACATTCTCTAGCCACAAATTAAGATCAAATATGGTTTTTGCTTGCGTTTTACATTCGAACCAAAAAAAAAAATAAGAACCCACGGAATATGGTTTTTCCTAGCTAGAATTTGTACAAATCAAATTCTTAAACAACCATTGGCGAGTGCTACCACATGTTTTCTCTACTAGTTTACTCCCATTACACAACTATTATCTTAACCAAGATCGTTAGAAAATAAGAAGAAATCTTAGAGAGAGAAAGTAGATGAGAGAAACAAGAAACAGCAAGATTAGATTAGAGGGTGTTGAAAGTTAAAGTGATAGAAAAATAACTTACCACCCTTCACCAGTGTGGTGAAAGGGATCATTTTATACCCTAGCCTTATAGTTGGGCTCATCGGGGCTTTCTTAACGGGGCCGAGCTTGGCTAAACTTGGGCTTTCACCTTAACATGGACAAACTTTAGATTACAAACCAGCCCGATGTTACTTCCGACTAGCCTATTACATAACAAGACTATTTGACTTAAAGGACGATAAAACATTCTTGTTTGACTTAATATAATTAAGGCTAACACTATTGCAGCACCACAAAAAAAACAATTGCAGAAAGCAAAACTTGCTGTCAATTAGAACATTTGCAGAACCAAAACTATAGCAGAAATAGAAACCTTTTACAGAACCAAAACTAATACTATCTAGTATTCATCACTTTCTAAATTGTCAAGCAATTAACGTAACTTAAAGTCACTGGAAGTAATAAAGTTGCAAATTAAGTAATCAATAAATTGTGAGACTATTAGCAATTAACAACATAAATAAACAATACCTTGTTAAATTCAATTAGACTATACTATAGCTGAACTACCACTGAGCTACTTTGTATGCTTCCTATAATATAGCGAATGATAGTTACCTAGGTACTGGATTGAACAATTGAACGGGTGATCTTTGTATTATACTTGCCACTATAATACTTTATATGGTCCTATTTAGCTCACGGCCTGTAAATCACCAAGTAATTTATCAGTGTAGTTTTCCTCCACTAATCAAGACATATGATTATATATTATTTAGGATAGGATGTACGCTTTGTAGAGGAAATCAAAGTACATATTTATACTTCTCATTAGCTGAATGGTTTGGGTAACTTACGAATATGAAAATACTAAATTGAGGATGATTTTGTGTTGTAATTGCTTGGATGGTTTATATACATAAAACTGCAAGAACACTTCATAGACATCTTCTTCATTAATTCCAGTAGGGGCATGCAAAAAACCGCAGGGACACTTCATCTTCTTCAGCCGGTTCGTGTGGGTTTCCCAAACTTTAATACCTCTATAATAAATGGGGTATTTTTCAACAATTAAACACACCATAAAGTTTCGAATTTTAATTATAATTTTGAAAAGAGCTATTTATGGTGTATTTAGTTGGTGAAAAATATTTAATTTTATAGAAACTTTTTCATAAAAAAACTGAAAACCTATATACTCACAAATTTTTGAGAAATTTTTCTAAAAGAATAAATATCTTATTTACCAAAATCTTAACTAGAGCTTTGATTTTTTTTACATTTTTTTATATTTTTTTCTTCTATTTTTTTACACTTCTCGCACTTTTTCGATTTTCTAAAAAATACCATCTAAATGTGTTTGTATATTTAAAGGAATTCTTAGGTAATAAAAACACTTCTCATTTCCTAAAAAATCGAAATAAAGTTAAAAAAAAATTCTACAACTAAATGCACTCTTACACTTCTTAACCTTTTAGCTTACACACTTTTTATAAATCTTTTGCACTTTTAATTTTTTTTTAAACAAATCATCTATACATGTTTTCTGAATCTTCAACTCTTTTTAGAGACAAAAACTCTTTTTTCTAAAATAAAAAATACAAAATTCAACACACCCAAAGCAGTTGGTTCTTTTATTTATGAATAGTAGGGTGCTCATGCCGTACGACAACAACAAAAATGTGATTAAATGCTTCAACAAGAAACGTTTTTACGGTTGTAACGTGTGTTTGATTTTGTACGTGTTTTACCATAACCAATTATGGGAAAAATGATTTGTGTTGAAAAAGGTGGATTAACATCTATTTTATATAATAAAACAAGTTTTTTACAAGCCTCCTAATGCATGTGCATTAAAAAAAGCTGATGTGGTAGCCTCACGTCGTTCATTCATTTTTTGGTATGTCAAAGTAGTTTATATTGCCTTATACCAAAGCTTCTTATGGACACTTAACCTTCACGCACGATTCATAAAAAAAACAGCTCTATCACTCCTTTAAGCTCAACACTAATGTAGGATATGGTTACAAATTCAAAACCAAATCACATCTATTTTTTAAACAAGGAATGGATCACAGAAGTTTATGATGTCAACTCTTCAAATGAGAAAGAATAAAGGTAATTTTAATGCTAATTTTTTTACACGATTTTGTTACAATTAATTTAATTATATGATTGTTATTTGTTAGAATTGTGTAAAAAGTAGATCTGATTATTTTTGAATTAAAGAAACCTATGTATTGCGTTTTTTATATTAATTAAAAAACCCTAAAAAATTATTTTGGAAATACAATTTGAATTCTGTGATTTAAAAATCCCACGTCAAAGCTGAAATTGTTATTAGGCCGGTACAATAAATTTTGGAAATACAATTTGAATTCTGTGACTCGCGGCACATTGGTTATTAGGCGGGTACAATAAAATTTTCTTCATATGATAAGGAAGAAAAACTAAAATTGTAACTATAAGAGGGGCTATATGCGATTATTTTTCACACTCATAATTCGTTTAGTCCCGCATATGTGTCGGTTTGACTGTTTGAGCATCTTTTTACCTGAACTTTTCATTAATGGGGGTGCATGAGATTGCAAATGAGCCAAAATCAGTTGTACCTTTAATGGATTAATAATGACCGGACTTTGTTAGTCTATTTAATTTCTTAAGATGTTTCAGTAGGTTAACGGAAGTTTTTCGTTGAAGGATTGAAAAAGTCTGAGCTCTATTTATGTTTATAAGTGTTGGGTATTATAATCTAATTAACCATATTAATTTATTATTCACAAAGTACGCCAGCGGAATATATGATCCGCTCGTATGAACACAATAATTAACAAGATAGAAAACATATACCTTTTAGCACGAACGATACAACTGTAAAGGTACCGTAACACCGTTTCTATATACGAGTGTTATAATACAACGCGTATCCATAGAAGCAAAAAGTATGATTCCTCTAAGCTTCCACACACTATACGTTCGTAGCAAACGACGAGGTATGCTAGTACTAGTAGTGTATAACAAACGATCTTCTTCGTCTCTTGAATCTATCAACTTACGAACAATGAATCACCAAAAGGTGACAATCGAATTTAACTAAAGCACAAAAGGTGTCCAGTTTGTTGTTTGATTTGTGAAGTTCACAACAGCAAAGATTCAAGAAACTTGTATCCGTCAACAAATGTAGGCAAAGAACAGTCGATCCTTTAGGTTTTTTTTTTTTAAGTTATCTCATAATAAAATAAAATAAAAACCATATTTATAGACTTGATCTTCTAATCCTTTTGGGATTACTTCTCTTGCCTACTAAGGATACAAAATAAAAGAACCAACCCTTTAAACTTCGGTTTATAAATAATTAGTCCCTCACGTTTAACCATTAAACGTTTAACTAATTATTTAATAACGTTTAACCATTAAACGTTTAACTAATTATTTAATACTCGTTAACTTTTAACGATCGTTTGTTATAATTATAATATTATTACATTAATATATTTTCTCGGTCATTTAAATTATAAAGTAGATATTTTATGGCGACCCTTAGGCGCGAAAATATTTTTCGGAATATATTTAAATTCATATATGTCATAATCCTACTGCTCCCTCTTGGACATGGTAATGAATATATAATAAACATTGGTAAGCGTTAGCAACACGCCAATGCTCCCAAAAACATTCGAGTGTGGTTTCACAGGGCATGAACAAATGATTTATGAATTTACAATCCCTTTGTTTCTGATACCGTTGTTAAATTGGATATGGATCAATGTCATTCCATATTTAACGATTCTGTTTCTCATATATGAAGTAATCAAGATTACTGAAAATCAATGAGACATATCTTCATGAGTTTTCAGGTACGGCCATACACACATCTGATTATTTCTATGAGGGGCCCATAAGTATCTATTCAACAATTTTGAAGGAAAACTGAATTCTATATTGACTACACTGTGTCCAGTCATTAAGTGCATAAACCATTTGACATAGCACTTATTGAGTTTTAACTTATTCAGGACAAATTAAAACTATATTCATGACGGAATATCCACATATGCCTAACCTACTTGCATATCAAGTTCTAAGGGATTATGTAAATAAAAATCACATACAAGATTCACTTGATGACGCCGATCCATAAAGTGATATTCTCTGCGTTGCGGGGAAATCCATATTCATCTTTACTGATTATATGTGAGTTGGTGGACTTATCCTCTAATATCTCCATATCACCAATCACCAGGAATGCCTTAGTTTAAAATAATTTCCTATATTGTTACATCGAAACGGATATTTTAGAATTAAATACTTTATCATTCAAGGATTTAAAAACATGCAAAAAAATAGGCAGCAATTTTATAATATAAAAATAACAAAATACCACCGTACATTATCATAAAATAAATTTGTTTACATCCCTTATCAAATACTAAACACAGATCTACATGAAAAACTACTAGCAGACGAAGCCCCATTGCCCTGGCATGTTGAGTAAGCTCCTATTTGATAAAGCCTTTGTAAAAGGATCAACTAATTGTATATTCTGTGTGGTAAACTTTAAGTATCCTTATTTCGCCCAGTTCAACCACTCGCGATCATAATGATACGTCTTTGATAGGTGTCTGGCGCCTTTCCTGAAATCCCGGTTTCATTAGCATAATGAACTGAAGCTGAATTTGCCGAGTACATTATTTAAAGGTTCATTTATCGTTGGTACAATACCAAGCCCTGAGATAAATTTCCTAATCCAAACAGCTTCCATGGCAGCTTCTGAAGCAGCTATGTATTCAGATTATGTAGCAGACATTGCAGTGGTACTTTGCTTGGAGCTATTCCAATCCACTGCGCCTCCATTCAAAACGAAAACATATCCTGTCTGAGAATTAGTGTCATCTCTATCAGTCTCGATTCAGCACCGCTATAGCATTTCAAACTCTAAGTTCTGTGCTAGGATTTCCACATAAACCAAAAACTTTCTTTAGTATTTCTTAAATACTTAAGAACTGTTTTTCACAGCAGTCCAGTGAGGTTCAATGGATTCTGTTGAAATCGGCTTGTCATATTTTGATGCGAACGCCAATCAGGTCTAGTGATATAACCGGCATACATGTTGGACTACAGCCGAAGCATAATGTACATTCTTCATTGCGATTTTACCTCTTTAGGCGTTTGAGCACTTGTGATTTGTTCAAGTCAAGCTTTATTGCATGGGGAATAATATGACCACGTTTGGAAATTATCCATTTTGTATCTCTTTAATATCTTATCATGTAAGCATTTTGACAAGTCTAATTATCGCTATCGATCTATCTTTATTAGTATTTAGATTCCAAGAATAAATGCTGCCTCCCCCAAATCCTTCATTGGCGAAAACACTTTCCAAGATAATCCTTTACCTTTGTTAAACTCTTTGTAAAGTGAGAAGAGTCCTCATGAATATCTTTTCTAGATGTATGTAGTGATCAGGATAAATAATATGCAATAATATTGCTATACAACTATATCACTCTCAGTGTAGTAGCCATCCGACAAGTTCTAAGAGTGTCATCTATTGTCACATCCATCACCCAACAAAGTACTTCGATGGATGTGCACCCATCAGATACACAAGGAGTGTGATATCTCGCGCTTAAAATCCCTCCTTAGTCCATAACAATCTCCTTCGCTGCTCATACCGCTACTCATATGTATATGACTCTCGCAAAACGTTCCCATGTCACTCCATGATACTACATATATTGTAGACTATACGAAAGCTGTAGATCACATCTAGTTGTAATCAACACTGTTGATATATCAACCTACATAACATAGTCCGAATCTCCGCCATCACACAATAAAGAGTATACTATGCGTTGTGTGAACTTTTTTATACACTTTGAAGTGAAGTCTTTTTGTGATGTGTGTGCACCATCATCGACACCCTACTCTCATACAGTGTCATGTAGTATCGACAGTCTACTCAGAAATATCGTGGACACTCTCATTACTAGCCTTTTCTCTAGTAGCATCGAGCCCTCTGCTTTTAAGTTGAGTGTAGTGATTCTTACAATGTACATAATCCAACCGTAGACCTTGTCTTGGAGATGAAACTACAGACTAAGAGCGCACTACCTCTCGCCTCTTCCGCCTTAATGTCAGCCGAGAGGTAAAATACCCGCAGTCATTCGCTCACACGCGCTCACCGCACGTTTTTATAGAAAGTATCCACTCTGCTCACTACAACGTGCGTGATTTCATAGACACCCAGGAGTGCACTGCTACCACTACAGACCCAAGCGGCCAATTACCAACTATTGTCCAGTGCCATAGGAGTGAGGATGATGTTCCAGCTCATTCGATATAGCATCAACGTCAAAACCTAACCTTAATATATTCCAATGCAAACCTTCCGCAGTGACGTTATATAGAGCTAAGGGCGAGTTCAATGTTTAAGTACACTCTTGACACTAGGTGCTTCTAGACCATCCGCTCCGTCTACATTGAGAGACAAAAGCGTATTGTGGAGAGATCACCGATGGTGGTTCTTCCGAGACCTCTACGCAACTGCAGAGATAGTCATTCCTCGATTAGTTATGGTAGAGTGATCAAAAACCTCCCGCACTCTTGAGGATGTTGTCTGTTAAGTGTGATTTCAGTAAGAGAGTGTGTTTGATTAGCCTTGTCTGTATTTATGTGAATGTTTCTTCGCTCATTGCTGTCTCATCGCTACTGTGCATCTGTGGTGGTGATACTCCGCTCTCAGAGTCGCACGCGCAGGCATCTGTTGTCTTGCAAACTGCAATACCTCTGTGTGCTCGCACGTAGTATCTGATTCATGTGCTGTGACTAACTATGTGGTCGAGTCTGTCACACCGGTCGCGAGAAGTAGCTCACAGTGTGTAATCACTACTGTATCCCGCCGTGCATTCCTACAGTATTGCGCAGTATTCCCATATGAGAAGAAGATGTAACATATTTAACTCGCATATGTCCCTCTCGCAGTGCTGAGTTGTTGTGCGACGACCCCTGCAGTCTACGTCACGATCAGAACGAGCCACGTCACATTCCAAGCACTCACCTATTATCGCTATAATAAGCTCTAACGTTCTCCGGATACCCGTGTGTGCTTGTTAGAATATCAGTACATGAGTCGCGGAGTGTGTAGTCCGGCTCCATAACCCATTCACTAGTTGCGCCGAAACCCATATGCGAATGCTCGCGCGCGCGACTCCGACCATCCCTTCGACGCAATCACTATTCCCCATACCCACCTCGCGATAAGGCAGAGTTGTTCCAGATCTTGCCTACACTACCAGGGGATTCCGCCTCACATATATAGTAAAGTATGGTTCTCTCTCAGAACACTAACATTATGTTTGTTGGGTGTGTATGGAGGTAGTAAGCTGTTTGAACTATTCCATCTTGCCACTTTTTGATATTCTTTAAAACTCTTGGCTTATGTATCGCCACCCCGATCTGATCGTTATTCGCTTAATGTCTTTCGGTTTGGATTTTCAACATCATTTTTTAACACTTTTGAACGTATCAAAGTCCTCCGTGTTAAGTTTAAAAGATTAAACAATATCCATAAACGACTATAATCATACTAGTGAATGTAATGGAAGTAGCTAGCACCTTGTCTTGACATATGTCTAAGTAGATCACACATATCAGTATGTATTATTCCAAGAGATCTTTGTTCTCCTATTTCGTTACTTTGAGGGAAAGGTTTCTTTGTCATATTGCCAGATATAAACAAGATTCGCTATTTATTCAAAAGATGCATCATCCGTTGACTTTAAACAGCCCATCTTTTTGTAGCTGTTTATACGGTTTCTTGCTTATATGAGAAAGACGATAGTGCCATAGATAAGTAGAGTCCAAGTTATGTTTGGCTCTTTTAGTGCTAACATTATAAATAGAATTAACATTTGGTACAAGATCATGCATATTAAATTTCATAAATACCCATTACGAGAACAACATTTAAATAAAGAACATCATTCTATTGAAACTGATATTCCACAATCCATTTTTTTTTGTTTTTTTTTTTACGTAAAACATTGTGAACAAATTCCATTGTCAACCAAAATGAGAAACTAAACTACCACTCTAGTTATAGTATGGTGCATAATGAAATGTCTAAACAAAATCACAAGGCCATTTGGTAAAACTAAGCCAAAAACTTCAATTGCTTCTACTTGTGCACGAAACACCATTGCCCACCGTACAAGTAAAGAGCTCCTTCGTTTCAGCTTCTTTCAATCCTAAACTCCCTGTATTGTAATACAATATGTTTTAGTACCACAACCAGTGTCATACACACAGGAGTTAGTTATTAGGAAAGAAAATAATTCTTATTGTCAAGATACCCGAAAGAACTGCAGAGCAAACTTGCCTTCTCTTCTTCTGCCACTCAGAGCATAACAGGACTAGTTCCTTTTCCAATGTCCTACCTCCTTACAGTGGTGGCAGGCATCATCCTTAGATGGGCGCTCCTTAGCAGTAGACTTAGGGTTGTTAGGCTTAGGTGATATAAACCTTATTATCCTTTCCCTTGCATTAACATTATTCTTGCCCTTTTGCATTAGCGCGATTGTTTATTGGCTTCTGGATTTTACACTTTTAATATCATTACTTGTGGTGTTTCAGCCTTTTTAGGTAAACCCTTCTCATACTCAATAAGCATAGCATGAATTTCACCAATTGTCTTCCCCATGTTTATGCTTATTGTTAATTTTCTTACATAATACCACATAATCTTTAGTAAGGCCATTAAGGATTAAGCCTCCTGAGATATCCATTTGTGGTTTGCATATAACCAAGACGTTCCAGTTGCTCAAATATCCTTTCATCTTAAGGACATAGTCAGCAACTGATTTACCCTCCTCTTGTTTGCAAGCATGGAAAGATTGGATTAAGTCAAACCTTCTCCACTCCAGCTTGTTTCTCAAACATAGATCTAAGCTCCTGAACCATGTCATACGGATAGTGCAATTCAAACTGTCTATGTAGTTCAGGGGTCATACTCCCAAGCATAAGACAAGCAATCTCAGTAATGGAGCATCTATTAGAGTTGTCCACTGAGCCACATGTTAGGTACCAGCTACGTAGCCTCAGGAGCAGGAGGTAAAGGCTGTTCAATGACATGCATTTTCTTCTCGACTCTCAAGACTAACTTAAGTCGAGCGAACCAGTCATTGAACAAGGTAGTGCCATCTAAAACACATAAAAGTTCAAGAATTAATATTTTCGATAAATACTCACTTGAGATAATTAATTACCCTTGTTTAATTAAATAATCAATTAATTTCCTTGATGTAGGACCAACTTGACCATTACCCCCACAACATCAGTTGATCTGCTAGTCATGGTGTATTCAAAAGGTAATCAACGATTGATAATTCACAACTTTTGTAACGCCTACCGGTATCCAAGTCGCTTGAAGGCCCGACCCGATAAGAGACTTGACACGCTACCAAGCCCAGCACGAACTTTGTACTAACACATAATAAACTCAAAAGTAAATAATGAAGAGCATAATAAAGCACCTGTAAATAAGTGGGTGGTAAATCATCAATTTTGATTTAGTGATATAAATTATAGAACTAAAAAAAAATTCTCATGCCTATATTCAAGATCTTTTTTCATCAAGGTAAAGCTAATAACTTCCTGGGAAAAAAAACATATAATAAAAATTAGATTTTTTCTCAAAATAAACAAAAACCTAAATATTTATGTACCTGCAAGCTCTTTGTATCTAGCCAATAACTTCTTGAAACAAAAAATTAACATATACTCAATCAAAATCCAATTTTTTCCCCGAAAAAATTTGTACATGCAACACGAAAACCATTTATAGCGTGTTATATATTTAGTGACTTCTATTTATAACACGAAAACCTAAGTTTAGTGACTTCTATTTATAACACGAAAACAATAGCGTGTTAGTTTTTTTTTTTTTTTTTTTTTTTAGACTTGATGAATGACCATTTCCGGTATGGAAAGAAGAGTTTACATATTACTATTAGAACAAGCTAGCTAAGCACCAACAAATGAAACGTTTCATTTGCTGGAGTGGTATATATTTCAATTCCGATGTGTTATTAATTCTTTAACATGGTACGAGTATTTATGATGGATCATTAAAGTTTCTCTTAGAGAGACGGCTTTAGGTTTTCATAATGCAAATACAATTTGTTGTCCTTTGTCGTGCGATGATATACCTATATAAGCCTTGTGGATGTTGTGAACGAAAACCAAGTCAATGTCTCAGATTAGGGATGAGCAAAAGAACCGGATCGAAACCAAGAACCGGACCGGAACCAAGAAGAACCGAACCGGAACCAGAACCGTCGGTTCTGGTTCCGGTTTCAGTTCTTGAGTTTGAGATTTTTCGGTTCTTGGTTCGGTTTTCGGTTCTTACTTTTCTGAAAATTCGATTCTTGGATCCATCGGTTCCGGTTCCAGTTCCACCGGTTCTAGAAGACTCAGATTGGTATACTGGGTCGGGATCAAAAGGATCCATTTAAACAACCGGATTAATTAAGAAACAAAACGTCAGATGTAAGAGGACTAAAAGTACAACATTTAAGATTTAAAATATTGTATAAAAAGTTGATGATTTATATAAAGCATACATATAAATTATAGTGAGTATTAGCTTAAAAGCTACTGTAAAAACTTAAGTTGTTCACTGATAAATTAAGTTTTCTCTATTCAAGTAAAAAATTAGCATTATAAATTAATTTGCATATACTTAAAATCTTGGAATTGGATTTCATGAAGTGTGGCATATAAGAAGCATTTAATTGGATTTAATATGAAAACTTATCAGATGACAAGGGAAATTTTCAACTTCAAATAGCAACATTAGCAAGTTATTTGTATGTGATAATCTCTTTCAAAGATTTGAAAAGTATTTACAAATGGCTCTTAGCAACCCTCCTTTCATCAAAATCTTGCATGATCATGATACTCCTTACTGTTGGGTTTTATAATCTAATTAACCATATTAATTATCACGAGTACGCAGCGGAATAAATGATCAAGTGTAAAACATAATAATTAACAAGATGGAAAACATGTACCTTTTAGCACGAAACGATACACCGTTTAAAAGTAACCGTAAACACCGTCTTCTTTATACGCGTGTGTATAATACCACGCGAAACCACCAAGAATCAAAGTATGATTCCTCTAAGCTTCCACACACTATACGTTCTTAGCAAATGACAAGGTATGCTAGTACTAGTAGTGTATAACAAAACGATCTTCTTCGTCTTTTGAATCTATCAACCACGAATGAAAACACCACCTTTTGGTGATTGTCGAACGCAAAAACGAAACCCTAGAAGGGTGTTCGTTTGTTGATCGAACAAGAACCCAAACCGAAACCCTAGATGGGTTATTAGGGCCGGACGAATAGAAGGAGAGCACAAGGAAGGAATTAGGGTTTAGGTTTTCCAAGTATCACCCACAATAATGAAACCTAAAGCCCTATATATAGACCTCCTTGCTTGGTAAGCAAGCAAGCAATCCTAATCCTATACCAATAGGATATTCGGCCGACTATAAGAGAACAAGGGCAAACCGAACCCTTGTACTCTTCGGTTTTTCATATCGAGTCCTTTAACGTTTAACTAACTCATATTTAACTTGTTAACGTTTAACGATCGTTTGTTATTCACTTAATATATTACCTTAATATATTTTCTCGTCATTCTACATATAAACGTGTGCGTCCCTTTAGGCTCGAAAACATTTCCGGGCATATAATAATTCATATATGGTCATAATCCAACAGCTCCCACTTGGACATGTATGAATAATATAATAACATTGGTAAGCGTCTAGCAATACGCCAATGCTCCCAGAAACATTCGAGTATGGTTTCACAGGGCATGAACAAATGATTTATAAATTTACAATCCCTTTGTTTCCGATACCGTTGTTAAATTGGATATGGATCAATGTCATTCCATATTTAACGATTCTGTTTCTCATATATGAAGTAATCAAGATTACTGAAAATCAATGAGACATATCTTCTTGAGTTTTCAGGTACGGCCATACACACATCTGATTATTTCTATGAGGGGCCCAGTGGTATCTTCTTCAATAATTTGAAGGAACAAATTCTATATTGACTACAAGTGTTTAGTCATCATGCAGCATAAACCATTCTGACAAAGCCCTTATTAGTTACCTTATTCAGGACAACTTAAACTAATATCAAGAAGGAATACCTACATATGCTAAACCTACTTGTGTCTCAAGTCTAAGGATTTATGTAAATAAAATCACGTACAAGATTCACTTGATGACGTCGATCCATAAAGTGATATTCTTGTGGCGGGGAAATCCAATATTCATCTTATGAATATCATGTGAGTTTGGTGGACTCATCCTTAATATCTGTAATATCACATATCTATAATATCACCAATCACTCAGAATTATCTTAGTTTAACAATATTCCCATATTGTTAATCGACAACGGATTAATTTTAGAATAATACATTTATCATTCATGGATTTAAACATGCAAATATATGACACAATTTATAATATAAAATAACAAAATACCAACGTATCATTATTATAAAATAAAATGTTTTACATCCCTTATCCAAATACTAAAACACAGATCTACATGAAACTACCAGCAGGACGAAGCCCCATGCCCTTGGCATGTTGAGTAAGCTTCATATTTGATAAAGCCTTTGTAAAAGGATCAGCTAGAACCAACGGGCATTTGGTCCAATGGTATGGAGGTTTTACCCTCCTAGGCAAGGTCTCATGTTCGAGTCTTGTCTAGGGTGATAGGGGTTTCCTCCCGCGTGTGTAAAGGGAAGGGTGTCATTGCCTTCTGGGCTGGACCCAACCTGGTTGTGTGGGCTCGCTACGCCTTATGGGCTAGGGGCCATATAGCCAAAAATTGTCGTTCCAAAAAAAAGGATCAGCTAGATTGTTATCTGTGTGAACTTTAAGTATCCTTATTTCGCCCAGTTCAACACACTCGTGAACATAATGATATCGTCTTTGA
This sequence comes from Tanacetum coccineum, assembly GCA_026074375.1. Classification (NCBI taxonomy): domain Eukaryota; kingdom Viridiplantae; phylum Streptophyta; class Magnoliopsida; order Asterales; family Asteraceae; genus Tanacetum; species Tanacetum coccineum. Next base: position 68,330 of record BQNB010002685.1, read on the forward strand.
TAGTGTCTGGCGCCTTTCTGAACTCCCGGTTCATTAGCATAATGAACTGCAGCTGAATTATCGCAGTACATATTCAAAGGTTCATTTATCGTTGGTACAATACCAAGCCCTGAGATAAATTTCCTAATCCAAACAGCTTCCATGGCAGCTTCTGACGCAGCTATGTATTCAGATTCTGTAGCAGACATTGCAGTGGTACTTTGCTTGGAGCTCTTCCAATCCACTGCGCCTCCATTCAAAACGAAAACATATCCTGTCTGAGACTTAGTGTCATCTCTATCAGTCTCGAATCCAGCATCGCAATAACATTCAACTCTAAGTTCTGTGCTAAGATTTCCACCATAAACCAAGAACATATCTTTAGTATTTCTTAAATACTTAAGAATGTTTTTCACAGCAGTCCAGTGAGGTTCACCTGGATTCCGTTGAAATCGGCTTGTCATATTTTGCGCGAACGCAACATCAGGTCTAGTGCATCTAACCGCATACATGATGGATCCTACAGCCGAAGCATAAGGTACATTTTTCATACGATTCACCTCTTTAGGCGTTTGAGCACCTTGTGATTTGTTCAAGTCAAGTCTTTCTTGCATGGGGATATGACCACGTTTGGAATTATCCATTTTATATCTCTTCAAGATCTTATCCATGTAAGCATTTTGACAAAGTCTAATTAATCGCTTCGATCTATCTCTATAGATTTTGATTCCAAGAATAAATGCTGCTTCCCTCAAATCCTTCATGGCGAAACACTTTCCAAGATAATCCTTTACACTTTGTAAACTTGGAATGTGATTTCCCATGATGATTATGTCATCAACATACAAGATGAGGAATGTAACATTACTCCCACTAGCCTTTTGATATACACATGGCTCATCAAGATTTTGAGTAAATCCAAACCTTTTGATTTCCTCATCAAATCTTTTATTCTAGCTTCTTGATGCTTGCTTAAGTCCATAAATGGATCTTTGAAGCTTACATACTTTCCTGGGATGATTAGGATCAACAAAACCTTCAGGTTGCACCATATAGATGTCTTCATCAAGGTAACCATTTAAGAAGGCTGTTTTTGTTGGGTTTTATAATCTAATTAACCATATTAATTATCATGAGTACGCAGCGGAATAAATGATCACGTGTAGAACATAATAATTAACAAGATGGAAAACATGTACCTTTTAGCACAAAACGATACACCGTTTAAAGGTAACCGTAAACACCGTCTTCTTTATACGCGTGTGTATAATACCACGCGAAACCACCAAGAATCAAAGTATGATTCCTCTAAGCTTCCACACACTATACGTTCTTAGCAAATGACAAGGTATGCTAGTACTAGTAGTGTATAACAAAACGATCTTCTTCGTCTTTTGAATCTATCAACCACGAATGAAAACACCACCTTTTGGTGATTGTCGAACGCAAAACGAAACCCTAGAAGGGTGTTCATTTGTTGATCGAACAAGAAACCAAACCGAAACCCTAGATGGGTTATTAGGGCCAGACGAATAAAAGGAGAGCACAAGGAAGGAATTAGGGTTTAGGTTTTCCAAGTATCACACACAATAATGAAACCTAAAGCCCTATATATAGACCTCCTTGCTTGGTAAGCAAGCAAGCAATCCTAATCCTATACCAATAGGATATTCGGCCGACTATAAGAGAACAAGGGCAAACCGAACCCTTGTACTCTTTGGTTTTTCATATCGAGTCCTTTAACATTTAAGTAACTCATATTTAACTTGTTAACGCTTAACGATCGTTTGTTATTCACATAATATATTACCTTAATATATTTTCTTGTCATTCTACATATAAACATGTGCGTCCCCTTAGGCTCAAAAACATTTTCGGACATATATTAATTCATATATGGTCATAATCCAACAGCTCCCACTTGGACATGTATGAATAATATAATAACATTGGTAAGCGTCTAGCAACACGCCAATGCTCCCAGAAACATTCGAGTATGGTTTCACAGGGCATGAACAAATGATTTATAAATTTACAATCCCTTTGTTTCCGATACCGTTGTTAAATTGGATATGGATCAATGTCATTCCATATTTAACGATTCTGTTTCTCATATATGAAGTAATCAAGATTACTGAAAATCAATAAGACATATCTTATTGAGTTTTCAGGTACAACCACATCTGATTATTTCTATGAGGGGCCCAGTAGTATCTTCTTCAACAATTTGAAGAGACAAATTCTTTATTGACTACAAGTGTCCAGTCATCATGTGGCATAAACCATTCTGACATAGCCCTTATTAGTTACCTTATTCAGGACAACTTAAACTATATCAAGAAGGAATATCCACATATGCTAAACCTACTTGCGTCTCAAGTCTAAGGATTATGTAAATGAAATCACGTACAAGATTCACTTGATGACGTCGATCCATAAAGTGATATTCTTGTGGCGGGGAAATCCAATATTCATCTTATGAATATCATGTGAGTTTGGTGGACTCATCCTCAATATCTCCAATATCACCAATCACTCAGAATTGTCTTAGTTTAACAATATTCCCATATTGTTAATCGACAACGGATTAATTTAGAATAATACATTTATTATTCATGGATTTAAACATGCAAATATAGGACACAATTTATAATATAAAATAACAAAATACCAATGTATCATTATCATAAAATAAAATTGTTTTACATCCCTTATCCAAATACTAAAACACAGATCTACATGAAACTACTAGCAGGACGAAGCCCCATGCCCCTGGCATGTTGAGTAAGCTTCCTATTTGATAAAGCCTTTGTAAAAGGATCAGCTAGATTGTTATCTGTGTGAACTTTAAGTATCCTTATTTCGCCTAGTTCAACACACTCGCGAACATAATGATATCGTCTTTGATAGTGTCTGGCGCCTTTCTGAACTCCTGGTTCATTAGCATAATGAACTGCAGCTGAATTGTCATAGTACATATTTAAAGGTTCATTTATCGTTGGTACTATACCAAGCCCTGAGATAAACTTCCTGATCCAAACAACTTCCATGACAGCTTCTGACGCAGCTATGTATTCAGATTCTGTAGCAGACATTGCAGTGGTACTTTGCTTGGAGCTCTTCCAATCCACTGCGCCTCCATTCAAAATGAAAACATATCCTGTCTGAGACTTAGTGTCATCTCTATCAGTCTCGAATCCAGCATCGCAATAGCATTCAACTCTAAGTTCTGTGCTAGGATTCCCACCATAAACCAAGAACATATCTTTAGTGTTTCTTAAATACTTAAGAATGTTTTTCACAGCAGTCCAGTGAGGTTCACCTGGATTCTGTTGAAATCGGCTTGTCATATTTTGTGCGAACGCAACATCAGGTCTAGTGCATCTAACCGCATACATGATGGATCCTACAGCCGAAGCATAAGGTACATTCTTCATGCGATTTACCTCTTTAGGCGTTTGAGCACCTTGTGATTTGTTCAAGTCAAGTCTTTCTTGCATGGGGATATGACCACGTTTGGAATTATCCATTTTGTATCTCTTTAAGATCTTATCCATGTAAGCATTTTGACAAAGTCCAATTAATCGCTTCGATCTATCTCTATAGATTTTGATTCCAAGAATAAATGCTGCTTCCCCCAAATCCTTCATAGCAAAACACTTTCCAAGATAATCCTTTACACTTTGTAAACTTGGAATGTGATTACCATATAAGATGAGGAATATAACATTACTCCCACTAGCCTTTTGATATACATATGGCTCATCATGATTTTGAGAAAATCCAAACCTTTTGATTTTCTCATCAAATCTTTTATTCCAGCTTCTTGATGCTTGCTTAAGACCATAAATGGATCTTTGAAGCTTGCATACTTTTCTGGGATGATTAGGATCAACAAAACCTTCAGGTTGTACTATATAAATGTCTTCATCAAGATAACCATTTAAGAAGGTTGTTTTAACATCCATTTGCCATATATCATAATCATAGTATGCTGCTATAGATATGAGAATTCTAATAGCTCTAATGTCAGCGACAGGTGAAAACATTTCTTCATAATCAACCCCGTAGAGTTGAGTATAACCATTTGCTACAAGACAAGCTTTATAGGTGTATACAATACCATCCATGTCGGTCTTTTTCTTAAAAAGCCACTTACTCCTAACGGTCTTACAACCAGGAGGAAGATCGACCAGTACCCATACCATATTGTCCATCATGGATTGTATTTCCGCATTCATAGCATCGATCCACTTATCAGATTTTGAATCTAACTTGCGGCTTTATAGCTAGTGTTCATTAAGATCCCTAACTATGCTCCTCCACCTCTACATTAGACATAGCGGTTTGGAGCTCGAGTGTTCCTTTCGGACCTACGAATCGGAAACACTTCCTCATAGGTGGTTGTTGGTGGTTACAAAACCCTCCACCTCTTCGAGGAATGTTTTGCAAGTGATTTCAGAAGGTGTTGTATTCTTCTGTCTTCTTGAATTTCTAGTATTTTAGTTTTGGGTGCTATGGTGGTAGGAGGAGCGTAGAGGGAGGGTGGGGGTTTGGAGAATTATTAGAATTATCTTACATCCCTCCACCTGATTTCTTGACTTAAGAAGACATTTCTAAGAATTCATCATACCTTTCATACAAACAAATATGTTTTCGATGTTGGAAGTTGAAATAGTAACCCATCGATACCTTTGGATTATCCTAGGAAGATACACTAATATATCTTTGTTCGAGTTGTCAAGCGTATCTCCCTTCACAAGAGCCTTTAGTATCTCACATCCCCAGACCTTTAAGTGGACAAGTTTGGAACTTTTCATACCCATTTCATATGGAGTTTTTGTCAACCTTCCTTGTTGGAAACAATATGAAGAATGCGTGTTGCAAAACTCTAGAAGCATAATTCCTAATAGGATAAAGGCAAGTTGTAAGATTCATCATAGATCGCACCATGTCTAACAAAGTACGGTTTCTCCTCTCAGACACTCCATTATGTTGTGGTGTGTATGGAGGAGTAAGTTGTTGAACAATTCTGTTAGCTTTTAGATAATCTTTAAACTCATGGCTTATAAATTCGTCACCCCGATCTGATCGTATTGCCTTAATGGTCTTTCCGAGTTGATTTTCAACTTTATTTTTAAACACTTTGAACGTTTCAAAAACCTCATGTTTATGTTTAAGAAGATAAACATAACCATAACGACTATAATCATCTGTGAATGTAATGAAGTAGCTAACACCTTGTCTTGACACGTGTATAAGTGGACCACATACGTCAGTATGTATTATTCCAAGAAGATCTTTTGCCCTTTCGTTACTATGAGGAAAAGGTTTCTTTGTCATCTTGCCAGATAAACAAGATTCGCATTTATCAAAAGATTCATCATCCGTTGATTTTAACAGCCCATCTTGTTGCAGTTGTTTAATACGTTTCTTGTTTATATGAGCAAGACGGCAGTGTCATAGACAAGTAGAGTCCAAGTTACGCTTGACTCTTTTGTTGCTAACATTATAAATAGAATTAACGTTTGGTACAAGATCATGCATATCAATTTCATAAATACCATTACGAGCAATAGCATTAAAATAAAGAACATTATTCTTTTTAGAAACTGAAAATCCAAAATCCGTAAAACACTGGACAAATCCATTTTCTACCAAACAGTGAACTGAAACAACACCTCTAGTTATAGAAGGTGCATAATGACAATTGTCTAAACAAATCATATGGCCATTAGGCTAAACTAAGTCAAAACTTCTAATAGCTTCTACTTGTTTCAGCTTTTCTTACTCCTCCAAGACCATGTTTTGTGTTACAAATATGAGTATCACAACTAGTGTCATGCACCCAAGATTTAGTAGGAAAAGAAAATAATTCTATTATGAAAAAATCTGAAGAACTGGCGGTGCCAACTTTCTTCTTCTTCTTAATCAACTCAGCAAGGTAAGCAGGACAACTCCTCTTACAATGACCCACCTCCTTGTAGTGGTGGCATGTGTTATCCTTAGCTGGGTGCTCTTTAGCAGAAGGCTTAGGGTTTTTAGGCTTAGGGATATAAACTTGTTTACCCTTTCCCTTGCCATTAGCTTTACCCTTACCTTTAGCTTTAAGCGATTTCTTATTGGATTTCTGGATTTTACCACCTTTAATCATCATTACTTGTGGTGGGTATCACGCCTTTAGTAAACCCCCTTTTCCAAACTCAATGAGCATAGCATGATTCCACCAACTGTCTACCCATGTTATGCTTATTTAAGTTGAGGCCATCAAGATTAAACCAACACTTAAGCTCTTGTGGGGAGCACATAACCAAGACATTCCATACCACATAATTCTTATATCTAATGACATATGGCCAACTGGTTTTTCCCTTATCCTGTTAGCAAGCATGGGAAAGTTTGGATCAGGTCACAAACCACTCCACTCTAGCTGTTTCTCAAATAGATTAATCCTCCTAAAGCATTTCATAACGATGAGGAATTCGAATTGTTCATTTAAAGTTCAGGAGTCATACTTCCGAGCATAAGACAAGCCACCTCATTATGAATCATATACCGCATTCCACTGCGCAAGTACTCAGAATCGGTAGGTGAAGCAAGAGAAATAGGCTGTTCAATGACAAACAATTTCCTTTTCAACTCTCAAGACTAACTTAAGTTGACGAAACCGGTCATTGAAATTGTTTCCAGAAATTTTAAACATCGACCTGAAAGCCGAATGGTTTATGTTTTTAGACAGGTAGTGCCATTTACAAAACATAGTAAAGTTCAAGAATTAGTATTTTCGATAATACTCCTTGAAGAAAATTAACTACCCACGTTTATTTAAATAAACAGTTAATTTCCTAAGGTTAGGACCCAACTTGACATACCCCACCACATCAGTTGATCTGCTAGTGATGGTGTATTCAAAAGGTAATCAACGATTGATAATTCACAACTATTGCAATTCCTAAACCATATGGGACTTACTTTATTACAATAATATCTAGTAAGCATGTTTCATCCCATCTATGCCGCGTGTTAACAGGTCTAACCACAACAACGCTAAGTCGTCCAATTTCAAAACAGTAATTATGTAACACTCACCGTCTCACGAAAAAGCGTATAATTACCTTGTGATTGCAAATCTACACACGTCTCACGCATAGTAAGATCAATCATAAGTTTTTTTACAAACTGGATGGCAATAACATAGTTAAAAAAGGTATTTTATTTGACCGAGTCAAATATGTAACGAAAAGCAAGCATACATCTTCGTATCATTGATTTTAATAAAAACTATTACTCAATTTAGCTATTATTACGGTATCACATATTATCATCGTATCTTATACATAAGAGTGAGACCTTAAAATTAACGATTCAACGTGTTTCCAAATGTAAAGAGTTATGTCTTTTTTTAAAATAACACTGTAGTGACATGCCATGGTTCACGGTAATTCTAATCGAACGCACAAAGAAGCGAAGAATCAGGTCAGCGCGAAGCGTATTAAAAACCTCAATTCTTTAGGAAAATCCTCCTTAAACTTCTCTATAAATTTTATCTAGTGTATGAGCCGTACTTCCCATAGTCCGATAGCCGTCTAGTTTTAATAAAAAAACATTAATTTTTGTAACACATATGAACTATAAATTGTCTAGTCTAAATCATGGAAGATTTTAATAATTGGATGTAAGCCGAATCCACTTTGACTTTTAGCATTATATAGTCCATAAAAATCTAATTTCGATAATCATTAGTCCATGATTAGTATTTTTTTTTGAAAACCCTTTTATTTTCTCACAAGTCCCAAGAAACGTTAAAATAAAACATATAAACATCAACTAAAGTAAATAACTTTTATTTAAACTCACCTATTTTAATTTTTATTTAATTTTTTTTTGTTTTTTTTAAAAAAAAGATTACTTAACAATTAAGGCATGCAAACATTAAATATGATCCTAATTATCTAATAATTATATAATGTATTTATTCACATAAGGCTTCTTCATCCAATGACTCCAGCCACATACATCGAATTAATCGATTGTGTAAGCCTTATATAAAAAAATACCACATAGCACATAAATCTTTTAACTATTTTATGCCCCATTAATTCAATAATAAGGGTCCTTCCCGAATCTTAAATGTTAGGATCTTACCATTAAGAAAATATTTTAAAATTATGCTAAACTTGATCAAATTTAAAACAAATCCTTTAACTTAAAATTTTAACAAGATTTTAATATCTAATACTATCCATGATAAATTTCATGATTTTCATCATGGATATTCATTAACAATTAACAAAACTTAAAACTATTAACAATTAATACATCAAGTTTAATATAAAATTGCTTACAACCTAGATCTCGTCTAATTAATTTTATTAACCATCAAGATCAAATCTTTTTAACAAAAAGAGCCCATCGGGGCATTAAAATTAATCACGAAACCCTAATTTGTTCAATTTTATTCCTTGTAATTAAATATTCTACACGATGGCTCGTGATGCCACTGTTGAGTTTTATGACCTAATTAACAATTAATTAACACGAGTACGCAGCGGAATTAAAGAACACGTGTAGAACACATTAATTAACAAGGATAGAAGATTATAACCATTATAGCACGAAACTGATACACCGTTTAAAGGTAAACCGTTAACCCGACTTTCTATATACGGCTATGTATAATAACCCCACGCAAAACCTCCAAGATCTAAAGAAAGATCTCTCTAACCTTCCACACACAATACATTCTTAGCAAACAATGAAGTATACTAGTACTAGTAGTGTTTTAGCAAACGAACACCACGACACTTGAATCAAATCAACACGTGAGCAAAACCACCTTGTGGTGATACACGATCGAACAAACACACCCTTAAGGGTTGTTTGTTTTTGGCCGATCGCTAGAAGGTGAAGAAACCAAACCCTTCGGGAGATTGGTTTCGGTCGAAACACAAGGAGGTAGATAGGAGAAGAGGTTTTAAGGATTTTTCATTTTTCACAAAACACATATCCAATAATGAACCTCAAGTCCTCCTTATATAGCCTACACAATCTTGGAGAACAAGCAAGCCCAAACCCTCTTGGGTTGTGGGTTCGGCCGACCAAAAGGAAAAGGGGGAAAAACCCTCACTTTCCTTTTTCCCGTTTTGCATATTAGTCCTTAATGTTTAACTATTAAACATTTAACTAATATATTTATTTATCATTTACTAAAAACATTAATTAAACATTGTTTACGTATTAACGTGTGCGTCCCCTTAGGCTCGAATAAATAATTCGGACATATATTATTTACGATGGACATATTCCAACAGGTTATTCACCTAGCCATGTTAGAGGGAGCTGAGTTTTACACGATTTTGATGATTCATTTACAACATACGTAAAAGTAAAACCATTGGAATTGCGAGTTCGGTTCATATATTCTTTATAACCATTGGCTGTCACTTATTTGATATATTAATAATTCAACATCATCAACTTAATTAATTAGCTAATTTACTTTAAAGCCCTTATCAGTTAGATTCTTATAAAGCCAGCAAAACATAGTGTTTCCTATATATATATCTGCTTGAAACCTATATTTCCATCATTGCCATAACTTCTACTTCTATCTTGTAGCTGCCTCAAAAACCTTACTTATCATGGGATTCAATGTAATTTAATAGTTACATAAATATTTATGTTCTCTTTATGTAGTTTTTAGTCAATTTATATTTTGTTATTATTATTGCTATTGATGTTTTAATTTCCTCAAACTATCAGGAAAAAGATATGCTTATTCAAGGTAAGGTGGATTGGAAAGGAAGAGCTGCCACAAAATACAAAGGTGGCATGCGAGCTGCGTTTCTTGTGATAGGTAGGATTTTTGTTTCGTGAACATTTATGCATAAGGGAGTTTCTAACGATAAGAGTAACTAAGGTATAATGTTGGTGTTTGTTTGGCAGCAACGTTTGCATTCCTGAAACATGGCAAACATGCCCTGCAAGTGATCTTGGTGACATATTTTAACACGTTAAGCATTATGACATATCCTACTCTGCTAATCATCTAACGAACTTCATGGGCACTGGATATATTCTTTCCATCATCATGGCTTGTATTGCTGATGCATACATTGGCAGATTTAAAACTGTTCTCATCGCGGCATTTGTGGAATGTCTGGTAAGTCTTGATCATATATTTTGGCATGTGTATTCATAGAATTGAAAGTTCTCGATGATAAACCACATCAAAATTTGACATTAGACCTGAAAGTATTTCATAAGCATATGACAAATTATATTATAGTAATACACATTTGACAAGTGAAACGCCGTCGTTTTTGGAGGCTGGAACAGTAATATGAACAGTACCCGGCCCACTGGGCTCGGGTACTGTTCATCGGCCCAAAAAAAAAAAAAAAAACTTTATAATCCCGCTCTCCTTCTTTGGCCAAAAATAAGAAAAAAAAAATTACGGGACGTACTCTCATTTTTAACTATTTACGGCTTTCTATCGGCCTGGGCCAAAAAAAAAAAAAAAACTCGCGATTGCCATTTAATATAAGAACAAAAGAAACTATCAAACATGAGACCGAAAAAATAAACCCGCACAAAATAATATGAAAAAAAAATTGCTCATTTTACTACGTCGTTTTTGACTTGCTGCTACAGTAAAATGAACAGTAGGCCCACTGGGCTCGGGTACTGTTCATCGGCCCAAAAAAAAAAAAAAAAAAAAAAAACTTTATAATCCCGCTCTCCTTCTTTGGCCAAAAATAAGAAAAAAAAAAATTACGGGACGTACTCTCATTTTTAACTATTTACGGCTTTCTATCGGCCTGGGCCAAAAAAAAAAAAAAAAACTCGCGATTGCCATTTAATATAAGAACAAAAGAAACTATCAAACATGAGACCGAAAAAATAAACCCGCACAAAATAATATGAAAAAAAAATTGCTCATTTTACTACGTCGTTTTTGACTTGCTGCTACAGTAAAATGAACAGTACCCGACCCACTCGGCTCGGTTACTGTTCATCGGCCCGGAAAAAAAAAAAAAAAAACTTTATAATCCCGCTCCCCTTCTTTGGCCAAAAATAAGAAGGAAAAAAAAATTACAGGACGTACTCTCATTATATACATACACATTACAAAAGTAATACGACGTCGTTTTTTACGTCGTGCTACAGTATATATGAACAGTGTTCGGCCCAATGGGCTCCCAGTTTGGGCCGGCCCACTTTTTTTTTAATCGTCGTGCTACAGTAATATGAACAGGCCGGCCCACTTTTTTTTATTTTTAAATACGCAATACAAAAAAAAATACTCGACACAAAATAAAAAAAAGAAAATTACAAAAGTACTGACTTATTCATATCAAAAAATACCCGCGTCATGAGGCCCAACACATAAGCTCATATAAAAAAAACAACCCGCACAAAATAATATTAAAAAAAAATATGTTCGGCACAAAAGTGATACGACGTCGTTTTTTACATACGTCGTGCTACAGTAATATGAACAGTGTTCGGCCCAATGGGCTCCCAGTTTGGGCCGGCCCATTTTTTTTTTAAATACGCAATACAAAAAAAAATACTCGACACAAAATAAAAAAAGAAAATTACAAAAGTACTGACTTATATAAAAAAAACCACTATTAAACATAAGACCAAAAAAATAAACCCGCACAAAATAATATTAAAAAAAAAAATTTGTTCGGCACAAAAGTGATACGACGTCATTTTTTACGTCATGCTACAGTAATATGGCCACTTTTTTTTATAATACGCAATATAAAAAAAAAATATTTAGATCAAAAAATACCCGCGCCATGAGGCCTAACACATAAGCCCATATAAAAAAAACCACTATTAAACATAAGCCCGAAAAAATAAACCCGCATAAAATAAAAAAATAGGAAAAAACAATTAAACCCGCAACTATGCGCGAAAAATTAACGTCCCGCAGCAACGCGCGGGTAAACATGCTTGTTTTCTAACCATAAGAAGTCGACATTCGAAACTTTTTTTATTCATTTGTTATTTGATGGTAAGAAAATATTTTTACCAAACAGTTAAAAAGAAAATTTTAATTTGCATCATTGAAAACGAAGAAAAATGTCGTGTTATTCCTCAAAAGACCAACCCGATTGAAGTGATATTTTGTCATGCTTTTCATCTTGAAAACACCCCTAGACACCTGCAAAAGATGTTGGACTCAGATACCAAAAGCAACAATCCCCATGCATTTATACATGTATTTGTACCATAAAGTTAATTTGATATACAATTTTTTGGAAAACTTTGGAGCAATTATGTTTACGATTTTTTTTTTACTTTTGCTTTTGGGTCACATGTTAAAGAGTGTTCTACTGACTGTGTGTCATCTTCTGAATGATCAACCAATGATTGTGAGACCTAATATGAAGACCATTGAATGGCTGTGGCCATTAAAAAAATGACACGCAGTCAATAGAACTCTCTATAAGTCTCTAAAACACAAGTTATAACACCACCATTACACCCGATCTAAGAGCGCATACAAAGATACATTTTTAGTTGTTTTTCTTTTTCTTTTCAAAGCAATAGAAATAATTGAAATGTGGTGACCTTTTTTGAAAAATAAGAAAGTTGAATTTAATCTGATAGACTGATACCAGTTTGATTTACGAATGGTCAAATTTATTGTGATATCTCAAAAGCATAAACCCATCAAGTGAAATTTGACAATCTATCTTTTTCCCTTTTTCATGCAAAAGATTTTGAATGTCACACCCACCCAAACACATACATCCTTTAAACATATTTTTATACGTACGATTTAGTAAATCTTAGGTTAAAATTGATGAAGTAAAATAACAGTTCACTAACGGTCAAAACTAATGAACTTTTTGTAGTGCAAGTACCTGTAAAAACAATAGTAAAAAAAGATGACAAAGGTTATGCTTTAGGGTCAGTGTTTGGTTGATTTTGACAGTGTTTGGTCAAATATGTTTGAATTATGATCTTTTGTATTTACAAGTAAAGACTGATTTAGTATATAGATATAGAATTGTATGTTTTTTTTTATAGCTGTACTATATACGTATGATCTACATCGATGTATCGCTAAGTAATCACTAATCAGTATTAATGTTACTTACTATAATTGAAATGTACATTATCAAGGTTCAAATGTTGGAACTTGATGCACTGGGGTTGAAATCGGCTGGTTTAAGACCCTATTTACAACTCCTCGATAAGGATCCTCCTCTCGCTTCTTGATCAAATAAGCCATACTACTTTCGACTTCAGACTGGATTTGCGTATATAACTCTTTGGCGTTTTCTCTATCTTTCAACATTTTTTCTCGTCCGGCGGTTCTAATAGGTTTCCCGAATAGATAGTATAATCGACCCGGAACCTTTGGCAAAAGGCCTGGGAAGTAAAAATCCTGGTTTGCCACTTCACCTTCCATATCGGTCCTACAATCAAAACACATTAGTAACACCATTTTTTTTTTAACGGCGACTTACATTAGTAACACCATTGAGCAAAGAAATGGTGTGTTTGACTCTGAAGGTCAAAGGGACTAGCACTTGACATAGGAGATGGTCGAAAACCATAAGTTTTATAGAATTCTTTAAGATAATAAGTCGAAGCGTAAAACAAATGCTACATGTGTTGGACAGGTGTTATGTTAAATTGGTGATGGAATCCAGATCAACTATGAATTCGCAAAATGTCAAACTGACCCTCTGAGATAATATGGAAGAATAAAGATGAAGCAATTTACCTTAATCGTATACCCCTTTCGTTCTCTTTCTTTATGTAGTCATTTAGCACAGGGATTTTCATTACATCATCATAGTCAAGAACCAACTGAAAGAATCAAAGTAACCATGAAGAATGAGATGATTAAGAGGTGGATCTTATGATAAGAAAAACGAGTGTTACAGATTATAACTTTTTTATATTACCTCAACAAGGTCATCTTCTCCAACAGCTCCAAATGGTACGATGGTAGCGCCAAACTTTGCTGCCATTCTTACAAATTCAGGTTGATCAGGCCAAAACAACTTGTATTCTTCACCCTGTGCATGCACAAAAGTAAAGTTATAAAATTATAAATAAGAAAACAAGACTATCTGCATCCAGATAAGTATATAACAGGCTGCTTTTTCCAGGAAAACTATGTGTTTTTTGCGTTTATTGCTTGATCATATGACCAAGGCGAACCATTTTACCAATATATGCATGCTTTGTAGAAACGGTAAGTATGTAATATGTTGCATCAAACTGTTAATAAAAAGCAGATTGCATATATTAGTCAAATTATGCAAGTAAACCTTGATTTTTCGTTTTTCCTAAACTTATAAAAAGAGTACCTTGGTACTCCCTCCAATCGAAAACAAAATTTCTGAAACTAAAAGTAGATGAATTGTGACACATTATTACTAGAATCTCAATCTGGTACTACTTGCTATGATGCTTGAAATATCATTTTTTTTTTGGTAAGTAGGTCACCAAACTGTCATTTCTTTGTCATACAAGTGCCCATGTCACCGCTTGATATGAGGACTTGCATGACAATAAATAATAATGCAGAGAGGTACATATGAAATGATATCTCAGCTACGTACGTCGCAAAAATATATAGTTGAACGTTATGAGATGTGTGTTAGTTAATTTATAATCAATCCTGCAATTCCAAAGAACGAATAGAGTAGATATCATGAGAATGCAGCAGGATTCAGTTGCATGTTAACAAACCTTACGATGAAGAGCCTCACGTGCACCACCAGGATAAAGCAGTGCAAAAGACTTCGATGAGAACAGCTTGAAGAGGTTGCTAGGAGTTACAGGCAAGGCACCAAAAACTTTCATCAAATCAAAAAATGAAAATTCTTGAAGCCCGCTACTTGGATTCATTGTAAACAGTTCTGGGTGCGCTATGCCACGAATTATGACTCCTTTCTCTCTTAAAAACTCTAAAACTAGTGGTGCAAGTTCTATCCCCAAAAGCATGTGATAACCAACTAATATTACTGGACCTTCATCTGGAACCCCAGCAAGACCTCTCACTATTCTTCCATCTTCTAAAGTTGAAAGCATCACCGGGCTGGTAGCAAACTGGAACCACCTGAGTTCCAACATTTAATATTAGTGATTCATCATTTGTATGAGGGAAATTCTACTATCCTTATGGAATAAAACACTTTATTCGTACTCACAAAAGAGCTCAAATGTAAAAAAGTTTTCATTTGGAGTAACCTTGCAAGTTAACTTGTTCTCAATCACCACATTAGAACATGTTAAGATGGACAAAAAGTTACTGCTACACCGAGCAACCGGGTCAGATTAGCCTAAATCAAAAGTTTTGGAATTTTGAGGTTTCATATAAAAACTTTTGAAAGTTTGAGCCATTTTATGGGTAAAACTGAAGTATGTTAACCAAACTATAAATCAGAACTAAGTTGGTTATTATTTGGTTCAATATTATTTTCTTTATACTCGCTTTCTTACCACTTGAGATCTAGCAATGTAAACAAACAAGCACCAAAATGAGGAGATTCATCAACAGCCTATTTGTGACACATGCAATCTGTATGGACTATTAATAATAAAAATAGTTGGTAATAATCCTATTATTAGCTGTTTGCTATCGATGCAGATACTCATAATTCTAAAACTACTAGCGTGGTAACACTACCGTATTGAAGTAAACAATACGGACTTATTTCATGTTATGCAACATTTTGAAATTCTAACAGCAATTTAATAGTGTGCACAACACAACCATTTACTCCACACATATATAACACTATAAATCACATGTATGCAGAATTACCCATTTCCTTCAAGGGCACTTTTATACTCGGACATGCTAGGTGGCAAGTAGTCCTTTACAAAGTCATGCTTCCATGACCGTCTATACTTTGTGAGGCCTTTAATTACTGTCAACAAATTGATACCATCTTCCTGAAAGAACAAAATTGCATCAGATTAGCTGCATCTGTTATGTCATATGTGTACTCCAGTCACAATAAGCATTATGTTTCTAGAAAGAATAATTATTAAGTACGTGTTAAAGGAAAAACAGGTGAAAGATGGAGAGAGATACATCAAGTTTACATACCAGTAAAAGAGTGTGGCCGTTGTCCTTATAGTAGCATATTTTGCAGTTCTGCAGATTTTTTTTAAGCCTTAGAGCTTCATCACTACTCGGAAGCATGTTATCCTTGCCACTAAAATGCATAGAGATAATAAAAATTACAAACTATGCGACCCATTTGTGCTTACATTTCACACAAATTCAGTAGCTATTTTATTGAGCCATAATGGTATATATTTGATGTCAATGGGGCATTAGATGTGGCAACTTCGGCCGATTTATTTATGAATGGGTTGATTCAGGTTATCCTTGATCTCAAACGGATCAAACATGTAAAATCTAAAGCATCGACTTATATGGAATCCGATCAATACTCGACTGGGTCAAACGTCACCGAAACTGTAATTTTGATGTGCATAAAAACTCCTTTCTCATTTTATTCAAAAATATTAGATTATTAATTGAAATATAGTAAATCATATTCGTGTTTTGACACACAATAACTTATAAAAAAAATTAAAAAATGTTCGGACAGATTGTGTTTTGGGTCAACCCGGTTTAACCATACCAAAGAATCAACAGTTCTGACTCGAACACATAATCCAACCCGCCCACTTTGCCACTTGTAGAACATAATATAAACAGATAAAAATAATAAATAGTGGAATAACAATATCCAGTCTACTTAACTATGTACTTCTAAATGGAGATGCAAAAACCTCTCATCATTCTCGTAACAAACACAAACAACTGCTGTTTATCAAATCCATGAAAGATACAAATTTATAATCTTAAGAAGTTCTTTAATGATGGAATATCAGCGTCAAAGTTGTTATCCTCGTTACTAACACGAAAACTATAACTAATATACTAATATGTTTTCCAAGGGGGAAAACACAATTTGTTAAACCTATGTGCATTATGCAAACATATAATATATGTGGACCAATAAAAGGAGAGCAACTAATGATTCTTTAACAAATATCATTAAAACAAGAAACACACACTGTGCTGAGTTACTCCTGTATATAAACTAACCTTGCGAGTAGTAGGACTTCAGCTTTAACAGCATGGAGGCGGGAATTAGCATATGCAGCAGCTGCTTTAAGTAACTTCAGTTTCCAACTAAGTGTTGATTTTGGAATAATATCAGACAGACCCTGATATTTTAAACGCATTAAAATCTTAAAAATATTAAGTTATGTAGATACGGCATGTGGCATAAAAGTGGTTTAAACCTGCAAAAATTCCTACCGAAAGGCGAGGAAGCAATTCAGTAAGGTTGTTAGATAGTTTCTCAAGGTTTGGAACACGTGAGCTTTCAGCAGAGACAGTTGCCATCTTTATAGGATCACCTGATAGGATAAGAAGAGTTAAAATAAATGATGATAATGACACTTCTGTTGAGGTTAAGATAGTTAAACATGTATCGGAGCTTATTACCGATTTTATAATGTAAAATATGTTAAGTATCAACTAAAGCGTCTAATGAAAACAGAAATATACCCATTACAGTGCTAAGAAGATAAGGGATTGCCGCAGTAAGTGATTCAGGCATGACCTCCAAGAGAGGAAGTATAGGCTGCAGCTGTGTCCTGCCAAATGAAGTTGCTGAAACAGATAATCACGAGTTATTACTAGAAATATTTATAGATAATCAAAATAGGCATTTATCTAAAGAGTACTTCTGTTTTAATCTAACCTGGATTTGAAAGTATAACTACTAGATCGATTTTTGGATTACGTGCAGCAACTGCAAGGGCTAAACATCCTCCAAACGAATCTCCTACCAGATATATTGGCCTACTTGGATATAAAGCATGCTCAAACTTCAAGGTTTCCTCCACAAATGCCACCAAATCTTCATATACAAAGTAAATGATATGTTAAACTACTGTGTCAATTCAGATGTTGCATTCACTGAAAACCACGATTCAGTTACGCTATCTTGAGAAAATGATAAAACTTCCATTCATATTTATATAAACAAGAAAACATAAGACCTTCGAATGGTGTTCGATCATAAACAGGGATGTGCAAGCATCGAACTTCAAAAGCCCTGCAATAAGAATGCTTTGTTACAGATAAAAATAACACAATATAAAACATCTAAATGATGATTAGTTACCATATGACAATAAGGAAAGACTTTACTCACTTTCTAAGAGACTTTTGGTGCAAAATGAGGCCCAAGCCAAGACCATCCATCCCTACATAAAATCACCAAGTTGAAACTTTATCTTGTACATAACTGTGTGCTGACCACATTGCAGAACAAAATCAAGGACCTCTCTCTGGTTGAACTAATTCTTGGTAATAATGAACAGGTATTATTGTTATATAAAAGCGCTATTTAAGAACAATGAAGATAAACCTATGAAAAGTCACTCCTCGCATTTCTTTTTTTTATTATTATTTTTGTTTAGAACGGCAATTTTTTCACACCATATACCACCTATCTCACATTATATCTCATAAATGCCTCCAACGAGGCTTGAACCCACAACCTCAAGGTTGGTAAGCAACTCGCATAACACTAGACCAAAGGCCTTGGGTACTCCTCGCATTTCTACATCAGACAAATTTAATTTTTAGTATGTTCAATGTTGATGCATCAATTCTGTAATCCTTTTTTCTTGAATGTAATGTCACATTTCTATCACTTAAATTAGTTCCCACAAAAGCCCTTCACAGGATTTTGAGGTCAGATTTCATTTCACAGAGACAGCATATATACAAGATGAATGTAGCAGCATATAGGTGTACGTTAAGGTAGGTGCAGAGCTATACAACGATGTATGCATATATATTTTTGAAACTGAGAAGCATACGCACAGATGAGTGTACCAGGTGTGATACATACTACAGTAGGACACAGGGTTCGCATTTTTAAAATACCATATTTGCATATGGCACACATATGTAAATGATTAAAATATCTAAAATCATATATAAGCAATCCATCAAAATATTTGGTAACCAAACTCTATTACAATGCCACATTCTAGGCAAATGTAAACAAAAACTTTCTGAGGAGCAAACAAGCAAGCAACGCATACAACAAAAGCAAGCATGGGAGACTTGTACGCACTAGGAAAGCAATATCAGAGAAGTGTAAGTACTAACAACTAGAAATAAAATTCACTACCGAAGCAAAAACAAAAATTACCAGGCAAAAACAAAAGCACTGGCGAATTAGGCAATGGACAATCATTCCCATCCGCAGCGACAGGACTAAACCATCTGGGTGGTCCACCATCCGGTTTAATAATCTCCTTAGCCAAATCCATATAATCCTTCACACTTTGAGTACCATACCCATCATCCCACAAAGGCTCCAGCTTTTCCTCACTCTTAACACCAATACCATTACCATTACCACTAACCAACTCCTTATTTTCGACATGATTCACAACTCTATTATCTAAATAAACACCATTCACTTTAACTGAATCTGCTGCTGTCCCGATACACTTAACCGAAAAACGACTACTAGCCCGATTCTTATAACATATTTTCAATCCAAAAGATGGTGACAAATTCATAACTGAAGCTAACATAGCTAGCTCACAATTTGCATACAACAAGTCTTTCTTAACTTTTATATATTTTTATAAATATTAAGTGTTACTACTTACTTAGTTAGTAAGAATATAAGCATAACATACAACAAGGGACAACATTAAAACATGTGAGTTTTGAACTGAAATGGAAAATGGGTATGTGTGTGGGGCCTACAAAGACATAAACTTAGAAACAGAATTGAGTTGTACCTAAGTGATATGATGTGGCATGTTTTTGAACGTTGATGATGAAATGTTGTGACCACATAAAACGTGAAATTGTTTGTTAATGAAAATGTGCCACGAAACATCAACATAGCCGGAGGTTAAATAGTGGGCGCTACTTGTGAAGATGGTGATGGTTTAGTTCCATGGTAAATAATTGAATGGTGGATATTAGGCGCTAGTCTTTCTTAATAATCACTAGTATTAATTTTTTCAAATACAAACTAAACTAAACTAGCACGTACCCGCTCGTTGGAGTGACGGGTACCCTGCAATCATGATTTATAAAGAACAATTTTTTCTGATCATCATTTTTCATTACAATATGTATGAGTATGAGACTATGAGCAACATATTTCATATAATAATAGCTAATATTGTAGCGTTGCTAGTACCAAAGCGGTTGTCGTGGCGAGAAATGATAAGCTGATGTATTTTGTTTTGTATTATGCATACAAAAATCGCGTTTTGAAGTATGTTTGATTCTCCAAAACTTTGTTTTAAATACACGTGACATTCACATTTTTCGTTTCCCTTTAATACACCTTCTTTTTATATTTTGTGTTTCCAAAATTTAATAATCAAAACGGGAAAATGTAATCATAAATGTTTTTTGAGTCATATTGTCATATAATGATTGTAATTATAAAAAGTGTTCTTAAACATAAGATGTTTAATGTTAATTAATTGTTGTAACGGTAATTAGTACAATCGAATGATCAATTTCCACGTTCATTGTATGAAAAAGCTAAGACACTGGTATGGTTTACGGGTTTGACAAATGCTTAGAAGAAATGTTTTATGATATTATTGATTAACAGCTTGTTTGGTTTGTATCATGTATTATATTAATTGTACTTTTGAGTAATGATGTATTTTAAAATAGCATTAATTATAACATTATTTATGAGTGTGAATTGGTGCGCATTACATAGTTGGATACATTAGCATCTTAAATTTGTATTACTTAAAACTATATTAAGTTTTATGGACATTTTAGGATTGTACTTAAGTTCTGGTATGTGTTACTTACAAATCAATTGCATTTATGATAGTACTATGATTTATCAGTTGTAATTATTAATAAACAAATGGTGCATTATGAAGAGAAGGAGGGAAAGAGAGATGTGTTTGTTTTATATGTTAGTACATATAGTATTAAGGAGATGAGGATTCTATGGAGAACTTTATATTGGTGTGTAAAACTAGAAAACCCTCCCAACCCTTAGAAATTGAACCACCTTCCTTGTCTTTTTTTTTCATCACGCGCAGGACCTCTTTGTCACCTTTCTTTATTTTTCTAAGGCGCTTTGTTGTGTTATTGAATCTATGTTGATTTTACTGCATCGTTTTGAAAGCTTCAACCATACTTTTTATCTAGTGTCTTTTGTTCCGAGATGCAAACTGTTGTTTGGCTTTTTTTTCGTTTACTTAGTATAATCTGCCATCACAGTAAAAATAAGAATCAAAGTAGGAAGGTTAGAACAATCATACAAAAGAAACAAATAAATTTTATTAAATCTCATTTTAATATTCAGTTTAATCGAGGATTGAGATTATCGCAAAATTACATCAAGTAAACATATCAATTACAATGGCGATCCTATTTTGGATATTATGTGACTTTTGTTTTCTGCATATATTATATGCTAAAATGGGCCTCGGACAGCTGGAAATGAAATGTTTATTGTACCACCTAACGCGAATGTGTGTGCAAGCTTATGAATTTATCTATGCTACGAGCTTAGGCGCGCTCTTTTTTCAATTTGCAAGGTAGACTATTTGATACGCTATAGCCTTACATTCTACTCATCAGAACAACGCAGTTCGCGCATTTGTAGGATCAGTATTTCAGCCGTGAGACATTATTTATTTACTTTGATTGAGAGGTGTTACCAACTTTAGTTACGTATTATTTGCTAGTCATATAGTTGCGCGCTTGACAAGGAGGGTTGTTCTGTTATGGATGATGATGTGTGGTAGTACATCTTGAAGCGTGGTTTAGGCAGTGTATGTGTTGTGTGTAGGATGTGTGATGTGTAGGAAGAGTTGTGCCTGGGTGGCAGTAGGAGAGAAGTGAGGAGATCGTGGTGGAGTCGTAGAGCGGTCTGAGTGGGTGTATTCTTCGCTCGCTCGCGACTCTCTCGCTCGATACTATTCGCTGTGGTGATTATAGTAGCGCAATGAGAGAAAGGAGTGAGAGATAGTGAGAGAGCTGTGGTTTAGTGAGCGAGTCGCATGTGCTTATAAATCCCACCGATGTTCAGTTTTGTTAAGTTTAAAGGGCAGCCAAATAGGAAGGGTCGAAAGTTGCTGACAGGTGTATAAGCATATAACTATCAAACTGTGTTTACATATAGTTTCCTAATTAGATTTACCCTGTCGGTTAATGTTTCAGGTCATCCAAATCCGCCCAAAGAATGTTTATCCCATGTACTAGACCCGGCCCTTTTGCCACTCTATGATAAGTAAAAGATTAGTAATATTCTGTGTACGTTGTTGTAGCGTAGGAATTTCACTTAAATGAAGAAAGAGAGTCGATCCATCATCGTCAAATGTTGTTACTCTAGAAAGTATAGGAGGAAGGGACGAATATGGATCCATCAGGTTTCTGTTGAGCTCACCGATGGAAAATCCCAAAAAACGTTTTTGTAAGATGTAAGAAATTGAATATTTGACATTTTGTGTAAGCCAGAAGATTATTCCTATTACCGTTGATACATATCGCATGAACATTTATCCATTTGGATAACAAAGCGGGATTGCTGAATTGAAAAGGAAGTGAGGTGTTACATCGTTGATCCAAAATGACCGGTATACGCCCTATCGTTTTGTAGTCCAATACTTTTAAATCAACGCTGGCAATCAAGAAATACAGAGGGTTACATTCGCGCAATTTGCACAGGTTAAAATGACGATCATTTGACGTTTTATCATCATGTGTGACCTTATATGCATATAAGTATGTATAGTAACTCTTTATTTTGGTGTTTTGCAGTCATGATCATTTGGGGGGGTATGGTAGACAAAGTATGTAGTGAACCAAATCCCTAAGCATTCTGGGCATGTTTTCAATCATGTGACATACTTAATATTTAAAACACTATGCATTTGCGAATATTCTCATTTCTATCTCTATGTCATTTGCCAGTGTATAACTTGGCCAGCAAATACCTTCTAGCAAAACTAACACAAAAGGGTTCTGAATATATAACCTTTTTTGTAGAAAAATTCAAACAAAAATCTGAAATATGAACAACCTATGCTTACCATATATCTGCTGCTGTCTTTTTGTTCGTTTGGACGGCTGATATGGTGTATTTCCTCAAAAGGCACTAAAAAAAGGTAGTCGGTCCATTTAGAAGAATGCAACTGAACTTGTTTAGATATGCAATTTTTTTCTTCTTAATTTCGAACTGAAGATCAGATAGTCTTAAAAAAGAAAAAAGACTTGCACAGTTACATATTTCATCGTAACTTTTAAGGTGAGATTAGCAGATGAAGTCTGATTTTCCTAGTTATTATCTAGTGCAACATAAACAATACTTGGGGGTGTTTTTACAGCGCGGGTGTATGGGTTAGAAGATAGACTTAAGCACAGCTAAGGAGTCTTCACAGCAGGGAGCGCGTTGATAGTAGAGACGGTGATGGTTCTGAGGGCATGGAGGATCCTAAGAACTAGTCTATAATACATAATAAATCAAAATACTGCAGAAAGGCTGGTCTTAGAAAAGTCTGTGTATTAGATTTATGATTACAAAAATTTACCTGTGCTTTTTATGTTTCAGAAACCCCAGAACAAGAATCAATTAGCAGCCATTATAAAAAATTTTAAAAACTCCGGCTCCTCTTGCGCCCACACCTTATGTACAGCATTTTTGTAAAATTTGTTGGTAATATGTGCATTTGATTCTATAATTTTAGTAAACATTTGTATGAGTTGCAAAATTCAAAGCCTCATTCTCTTCACATCTTTCTTAGGGATACTGGCGCCATTTCCATCATTCCCTGCTTGAGCCTGCACAAGTTACTACATTAGCGATAATGGCCATGTCAGCTATTGTTATTCAATGATTTCTGAAATTTTAATATAAGTCTTAACACTGTTAAACTGTCTATATGACGTAAAATCTAGTTTATTCATTACATGTTCTGGTTCAGAGTCTATTCAACCTATCTTATATATTGGTAACTGATAAACAGATTATAAGTGATTATAGAAGAGGAAATCATACATTTCAAAAGGACAATGCATATCTGTCAGATGGTGACTCACTGTAGACTGGATGAAAAAACTTCATATGGATCAACTGAGAAGAAACAACCTTTGAGGTTATTTAATTCTACAAAAATGCAGATAGTAACACCTACTTATGTTCAATTTAATATATGTTTAATATTTCGTTGATTAAAATAGCAGTGCTTTGATTTTTCATATTAAGCCAGTATAAAGATTAGTAGCAACAAAATTCCTACGTTGTGCTATTTTGCACAATACAAATGAAGCAGGTTGTAATACGGGAAGAGGAGAGACAGTTGTAAGCTGCTTTATTAATAAAGATAAACTAACTAAAAAGATCAAAACACCAAAGGATTGTTATTCTTACAGCTTTATCTTCGGCGTTGTTGACCTGCTTCTTTAGTGAGTAATCGTGCAAAATTACAAGAAGTTGAACATTCTTACACATATAAATATTACGTTGTAAAATACAAGGTTGGAATGTAATCTATTTAGAGGGCGTTTGGAATTGCATTTTGAAGGTGCTTATTGTTCTGATAGTTCAAGGTTTTACATGTAATGACCCTAAAATACTCATATTATTTCGAACCGGTCATTTTATAGAAAAACAGTTAATAAGTGGTTTTTGTAAACACAATGCTCAACTTACATCTAGAATCTCGACGCCAAACACCCCTAAAGGTATCAAATGTTGAAATGTAATAGAGGAAGGATACGTACTATGTCGGAACACGAGTTTAGGAACGCTCCTAAATGATGTCTAGAACTTGGCCATAACTCTGCGAAGTCGCGTAGGCTTTCAGCTGATTTCACAATGTAAGTTTTGACATCACAATCAATTACTTTACTCAAAGTGCCGTAAATTTCTGCTGCGTCAGCAAGATCACATACCTGTTGAAGAAATCAACTGTTGCCCTTGAGATATCGTGAGAAGGACAAATATCTTACGATGCGCTCTTATATAACAAGAGATGATGATTAGGTTAAACAAATATTTAATGTTCCGAGCATCGTATATCCATTTGTTGAAAAGAAAATATTCAATGACTACACTATGGCACCAATAAGGGTAGTATAATTGGAACTATTTGAGATAAAAAAAGAATAGTGGTACCTCTTGATGTTGTTGAGCAGATTTAGCCAGCATCTGCTTTTGTTCAATTATTGAATTCTGGATATCACAAGCGGCATTCTTAGCCCTTCCATAACGTGTTTATAAATGTCTGCATACAAAATGAACCACAACATAACCATCTGACACAATATTACAATAACAGTTGATTATTAAACTGCATCAATCACTTAAATTCTCTTGTTACCTTTAAAATTTTACTCACGTATTATAGCTCAGAATACAAAATACTATAACATTTTAAATGCAATTATAGGATCTTGATATTCTGGAATTGATATAACCATGGTCAGTAAGAAGCTTTTAATGGCTATTGTGTCGCCAATCTCCTTTGATGTTTTCATGTCTGAAGTGTATGCAGTCTGTTATTGATAATGGGTCGAATCGTACAAATAAAGATAAATATTGGATTAAGAAAACGATCTTTTGTTCGGAATTTAGCTTTAGTCGATACATGCCAATATCAAAATACAGGGAAATAGGCTTAGCAATTAGTAATGAAATCATTTAATGAATTAGCAGGAACTAAGAGGGTGCATTTGGATTATACTTTTTGTCCCAACAAGCATTATATAACTATTTGCTAAACATGAGGGTTTCACTATTGCGACTAATTAGGCACTTATATCGCAACCTTAATGAATTACACTGTTTGCAAACTAATTAGCAGCCAAGAGGGTCATTTGTAAATTTTCCATGTCGAACTAGATATAAATCAAAACTTCCTTACAGAGTTGGTGTCCGCTATTTCGAGCACCATTTACTATTAATTCGGACGTATTCTTTGTTTGGTTTTCAATCAGTTCAAAAAGCGGAAAAGTAATTTGCATAAAAGAGGAACTGGACTGAAAGTCACATAGAGTACTGATTTTTGGAATCAAACCTATGACCATTCAAAACCAAATGTAAAAGGTTAGGTCATGAGCCCACCCCCCCCCCCCCCCCAACACCCGCATAGTACTGATGTCAGTATTGCAAACCCAAATATCAACTAGCGCATTTTTGTGGAATACACCATGTGACTGTGATATTACAGGTTCCTCATTCCTTATAATATTTTATATTTGAAACATATATAAAATGATTTTTCAGTGCTCCTAAAAGCTAGGTGGCGGTGTGAGTTCTATATATTATCTCTAAGGGTTAAATCCAGAAAAAAAAACACATAATGTACGTTATGACTTCAGGTACCTATTTTTATTAAAACTTGAAAAATTCGCATGCCCCGCCTCCATTTAAAAGTTTCTGAAGTTCTATAAAAAGCAATTTACGTAAATGGTCATCGATGCCCTAAACATACAAAACAGATGCCCTAAATATACAAATAGTATGCTACTATTTATGCCCAATGTTAGCACTAAAATTCATACGATACTTAAAAGAACACATAACATATACACGTCTGCCAAATTTGAGTCATCGTGCCCCTAAAATGCAAACAGATGCATTTTAGGACCAATGATGCTCATATAACTTTCAAATTTGAATAACTAAACATAAACTTATACATCCGATTCGTAATTTGGTCATCGATGCCCTAAAAATATAAACTGATGCACTAATAATTCAAAACAGATGCACTATAAACAAATGCGATAGTTGATGCTCCTACAGGACCCATGATGCTCCTAATAGGCCCTTAATACATATGCAGTAAACAATTAAACTCATGCCCTAATACATTACTAACATATGCCTTAAACAAATGAACAAGTTAATGCCCTAAGGCACGATGCCCTAATATAGCCTTAATACATATGCACTAAACAAATAAATTGATGCCCAAATACATTACTAACAGATGCCTTAAACAAATGAACAAGTTGATGCCCTAATACCATGATGCCCTAATATAGCCTTAATACTATAGCACTAAACAAATCAATTGACTGCCGTATTAATTACTAACAAAAGCATAAAACCAATGAACACAGTTTGATTCCTTAAGACCATGATTCCCTAATATTAGCATTAACATATGCATAAACAATAAACTAAATAAACTGATGCGCCCTACTACATTTAGTAGATGCTTAATAAAAATGAAAGACTAGTCGAGATTCCCTAATATGAGACTTAATACATATGCACTAACAAAGAAATGATGCCCTTACTGCATTTCTAACGTGCTTTATCAAACAACATGAACAAGTTGATGCCCCTAAGACCATGGTGCTACTTACATATGAGCCTTAATACATATGCACGAAACAAATAAACTGATGCCCTAATACATTACTAACAAATGCCTTAAACAAATGAACAAGTTGATGCCCTAAGACCATGATGCCCTAATATAGCCTTAATACATATGCACTAAACAAATAAACTGATGGCCCTATATCATTATCTAACAGATGCCTTAACAAATAAAACCAACGTTGATGCCCTTCAGCTCCCATACTAATAACTGATTGCCTTAAACAAACAGACAAAGTTATGCTATAACATGACTACAATTACTCATAAACATTTGCCATACATACGCTTCAAATTAACTACATAGATGCCCGAAATCATTTCAAATATATGCATTTATTCTAACTAATTTTATGCCTTTCATAATATAAACCCTAATTCCGAAATCTTAGTTGTCTTCATATTTAATAGTGTCAATGCCTTAAAATATATTTATGCAAATGCCCTAAATTTTATGAACCAGGATGATAGATGCCCTAATACACATTTTATTTGTATCCTAACCATCTATTAAAACAACATATTTGTTTAAATCACATATACAATTTATCATTAATATTAGTGCATCACTCTAGCTTCAATTAGGGCAAGCAATTATACAATATGCTTCAAATTAGACAAATGATGCACTAAACATAACGATACACTAAACATACATACTGATGCCCTAATGTGTTAATCGATGCACTATACATACAAATGGATGCCCATACAATTAGGTTACACGAAAATACTCTTTGTTGCCATTATTATATCCAAACGATTGCACTAACTCATACTCAATGATGCCCTAAGAATACACACGGGATGCCTAATTATACTCAATGATGCTTAATTATGTTCAAAGATGCTAATAACATACAAATGGAAATGACAAGAAACACAGAGGTACTATAAATCTGATGCTTTCTAAACGTCGATAATCTAATGCTCGAAAACTTAACAACCGAAGCCTCACTAAGATTCATATCGCTTTAATATTAAAACGTATGCTTGCAAGTTAGGCAGACTCATATATATAAAATCTTGTTCACACATTTTATCAAACAGGTGGTGAGCAATTTTATGCACCTTTTTGTCAAATTTGTTTCATATGTGGTAGAAAACATGGTGATATGATGATAAACTTTCAACAATACTTCAAAAATCATTACATCATTTATTTTGATCTACACAATTATGAATCTACACAAATTCCCTAATTTTACACGTCTTAAAAAAAACTAAATATCATACCTGGTGTAAGTATTTCCGGCTGGTGTCATCGTCCATGGACAATCCGTGAGAGCAAGCAGAGGTGGCCGGTAAGTGATGTCAGTGATTTGACGGTTGGATGTTCGGTGGTTGTAATGAGGTCGCATCATTTTGATTGGTGGTGGTTCGCCCTGCGGTGGTTGTAATGGTCGGTTCCGATGGTGGCGGTGCCGTTGTGATGGGTTTAGGTGAATGAGAGGATTGAGAGTGATGATCCACTCTGTGTAATGAGAGTAATGAATCAGGTGATAAATCTCGTTTAGATATCCCGTCTTTTTTTAATACTTTTTTTTCATTTTTTAACCTGAAGTTTGAGACATTTTCAATTTCTACCCCTGTACTTTGGTTTTCTTGGTTTTCTACGAATATCAAGTTTTCTCTAGAACCCATCCCATAGATTAAGTGCTATTTGTTTATTAAAGGCTCGAATTTAAATCTGATTCGCACTCTGAATCTGAATGTGACGTGTAAATGTCTGAATCTGAATCTGAGACGTAAATGTTTGAATCTGAATCAAATGATATTGTTTGTTTTTTACATTTTTAATGTCTAAATGATATAAGTACAAATCAATAAGTATTATTCTTAAATTCAGTTTTATTTTTATGAAACATAAAAGTGTTTAAACATTATATGAATCATTTGAGTCAATAAATTAAGAAAGTTTAGCAACGTGGGAATAAAATTTCTTAAATAAAACATTCAAAGTCACTGTGGCACAATTTATTCTCGTAAAGTAGTCATATATTCTTTTGGGTAAAGAAGTAGTCATATGCTCATATATTATTGATGTGTTGTACTCCCATGTGCTTAAACATCTTTATCATTTTACAAATTGTCATTGTCATTTACTTTACAATCATAAGATTGCGAGAAAAACATGTTATAGTATACTTAACGTTGTCAATTAACAATTAAAATATTTTTTAATGAAAAAAATTAAGCTCATGTTTAAATTACACGGGCCACAATTTAGTTTCAATGTAGGATCTTTTATGTATGCGGTTAGATGCAGTAGACCTGATATGGCGTTCGCTCAGAACATTACAAGCCGTTTTCAACAGAATTCTGGTGAAGACCATTGGACTGCTGTGAAAAATATTCTTAAGTATTTGAGAAATACTAAGGATATGTTCTTGGTTTATGGTGGAAATCTTAAAACGAAGCTTAGAGTTACTTGCTATTGCGACGCTGGATTCGAGACCGATAGAGATGACATAAAATCTCAGACATGATACGTCTTCGTTTTTAATGGAGGCGCAGTAGACTGAAAAAAGCTCTAAGAAAAGTATTACTACAATGTCTGCTACATAAGCCGAATACATAGTTGCTTCAGAAGCTGCAATGAAAGCTGTTTGGATTAGGAAGTTTATTTCCGGGCTTGGCATAGTACCCATAAATATCGAACCTATTAAGATGTATTGCGACAATTCTGCTGCAATTATCATAACCAATGAACCAGGAGTTCAGAAAGGCGTCAGACACTACCATAGAAGATATCGTTACGTTCGCGGGTGTATCGAATTAGGTGAAATTGATCTTCTTAAAGTTCACATAAATAACAATCTAGCAGATCCATTTACGAAGGCTTTACCCTAAGGAAAGCTTACTCAACATGCTAGGAGCATTGGACTTCGTTTAGCTAGTAGTTTCATGTAGATCTGTGTTTAGTATTTGGATATGGGATTTTAGACAATTTATATTTTATAATGAATTAAAGTACTTGGTATGTTTGTTTTCATTTAATATTGATTGTATCCTGTATTTGCATGTTTAAAACAATGAAGAATTTTATTATTCTAAATTAGTCTGATTAACAATATGGGGGTATTGTTGAATTAAGACAAATTTGAGTGATTGGTAATATTCTTGGAATACTAAAGGATGTGTCCGCCAAACTCACAAGATATTTACATGTTTAAATGTTGGACTTCCCCAAAACAAGATTATCACTTTATGGATCGGTGTCACCAAGTGAATCTTGTAAATGATTTTTTTTACTAATCCTTAGACTTGAGATGCAAGTAGGTCTTGCATATGTGGATAACATTTCTTGTTATAGTTTAAGCTATCATGAACAAGGTAGCTAATAAGGACTATTTTCATATGTGTTGTGAAGCATATGAGAGACATGTGTATTCAATATAGAATTTGTTACTTTAACTAGTTATTATAGAATGATGCCACTGGGCCCCTCGTTGGATTAATCAGATGTATGTGTGGTCGCACCCAAAAGTTTATCTAGAAGTGTCTCGATGAATTTTGGTAATCTTGATTAATTACTTAAACGAGAAACATAATCGTTAAATAATATAATGACTTAGATCCATATTCATTTTAACACGGTATCGGAAACAAAGTGTTAGGAATACGAAAAGTATCGGTCACTTCCATTATATCGTTAAATAGCTCGTTAAGTAATATTTGGAAACTAGATAGGCTAGTTAAGGAAAATCATATGGACAAGGCCTTACCAACCAGCCATATCATAGTATATATACCCTTTCCATGTGATGTAAATGGTGTTGGTTGATTCATTTTTCACATCTAATTTACTCTCTTTCACGTTCTCTCACTAGAATCTTCCTTCCAACCTTTCTCTTTAGTTCTTTGTGTGTTTGTTCAAGGATTACTTATATTATACAATTGGTATCAAGAGCCATGGGGTGATACTCTTATTTTTTGTGCGTTTTTTGTTTAGCTTTTCTACTTGTTATTTTTGGATTTTCTTTCTTTGGTTTCGAAGCTTTGTGAAACACTAAAAGACCTTATACTTTAAGGATCTAGTATCTTATTTATACAAGGTGTACAAGCAAAGATCCAAGAAAAATATCATTTTGTGAAAAAAAATAGTTCAGAAGTTTTTAAGGTACAAATCTTGATTTCAAAACTTTTTGTGTCAAAAACAATAAAGTTTGCATTTTTAAGGTTCTTTTAGGCTTAAAACTACTAGTTGTACAAGAAAATCTAAGAAAAAACGTCTAAAAGTGTGTCTTTAAGGGTTTTGAAAAATTTTCTAGGCGATTTATACGTTCTGTGGTTTTCAACCGATTTATACGTTTTGTGGTATTAACCAATTTATACGCGTTTTTTGGTTAACCGATTTATACGTGTCTGCTTAACCGATTTATACATCGTTGGCTTAACCGATTTATACATCGCTGGCTTAACAGATTTATACATCTCTGGTTTAACCGATTTATACGTGTTTCAAGCCTGACCGATTTATACGTGTTTCAAGCCTGGCCGATTTATACGTTTTTCAATCCTGACCGATTTATACGTGTTTCAAGCCTTGACCGATTTATACGTGTTTAAAGCCTGACCGAATTATACGTGAACTAAGCCTGATCGATTTATACGTATACTAAGCTTAACCAATTTATACCACTCAGCCTAAAAGATTTTTACGGTTTTTTCTGTGGTGTATAAAATCCCATGAAATATTTACTTATTTTCTAGTTTCATCAAGAATTGTAAAATCCCGTGTAATCTCAAGACCAAAGGACATCACTTTAACACAATTACTTCTTATCACTGTTCGATCAACAAGTAATCTTGGAACAAACCTGTAACAATGACTACTCTAACTGAATTTATGATACTTTCTGGTGTGGACAATCGTCCACCAATGTTGGAGAAAGACCTGGATGATTCTTGGAAAAGCAAAATGGAACTATACATGCAAAACAGATAGCATGGAAGAATGATACTTGAATCAGTCGAGCATGGAAGAATGAGGAATTATCTGCAACTGAGAAAATTCAAGCTGATTGTGATCTCAAGGCAACTAATATCATTCTTCAAGGACTACCATCTAATGTCTATTCACTTGTTAATCATCACAGATTTGCCAAGGATCTATGGGAAAGAATTCAACTACTAATGCAAGGTACATCATTGACAAAGCAGGAAAGGGAGTGTAAACTGTATGATGCATTTGATAAGTTTGCTCACATCAAGGGGGAATCACTTCATCAGTATTACTTGAGATTTACTCAGCTAATCAATGACATGAACATTTACAAAATAAAATTGGAGCAATTTCAGGTCAATACCAAGTTCTTAAATAGTCTTCCACCTGAATGGAGTAAGTTTGTGACTGATGTCAAACTTGTAAAAGATTTGCACACTACCAACTTCGATCAGTTTAATGCATATCTTGAACAACATGAACTCCATGCAAATGAAGTCCGTATTATGCGTGAACGCAGTCAAGATCCACTTGCACTAGTTGCGAATCATCAGATGACACCATCTCACTTCAACACTTATCAGTCTTCATACAACAATCCTAGGTTCCAACAACAGTTTTCACCATCTCAGTCTCCTCAATATGGATCAATTCATCCCACACAACATTACTCAACTACTTATCCATCCACACCTCTTGCAATTACTTATCCGTCAGCACCGTATCCTAATGCTTACTCATCCACAGTACATCAAGATGCTTGTCCATAACCACAATCCATTTCTCAAATTGAATATATTGTCTCCACAGTTAATCAACAAACACATCTTGCTGAATTTCCTTAAATAGACTTTGGTCTAGCAATTCCTGTGTTTAAGCAAGGAGATGACCCTATTGATGCCATTAACAAAATGATGTCATTTTTGTCTACTGTCGTCACATCTCGTTTCCCATCTACCAACAATCAGCAAATAAATTCTTCCAACCCAAGACAACAAGCAACTATTCTTGATGGAAGGGTGACTGTTCAACCGGTTCAGAGGAGACAAAGTTCATTTGCTGCTGGTACTTCTGGAACAAGGGCTAACATCTCAAGAACTGGAGGGAATAATTCAGCTCAACAAAGGGTTGTGAAGTGTTTTAACTGCCAAGGGGAAGGTCACATGGCAAGATAGTGCCCAAAGCCAAAGAGTAAAAAGAATGATGTCTACTTGGTTTAGGGATATAAAGTTCTATCTCGGTTGAAAAGCATATAAGGATCTGGGAAAGTTTTATGCAGGAGGAGATTAGAATTTTTGGCAGACCCTGGAGTTTCAAAAGGTCCAGTTACACAGACAGTCATTACACACAATGCAGCTTATTAAGCAAATAATTTTGATGCATATGATTCTGACTGTGACGACTTCTCTACAGCCAAGGCAATTCTTATGGCCAATTTGTCTAGTTACAGATCAGATGTTCTCTCGAGGGTACTTCTACTTGAAAACACTCATAATGATATGCTAAATCAAAGTGTGCAAGAGATACCGTATTCTGAACAAACTTATCTTATGAATTATCCAGAGTATGAGATAACAAGAGTTACATATCATTACTTGCTATTCTCAGTAACTGTTGAAAAATATAATGACAGTTGTTCAGGATACATACATCTTCTACACAACAAGATGCCATGATATTATCTGTGTTTGAACAACTATTAAATCAAGTAACTAATTGTAACAAGGTCAATAAGGACAATCTAATTTCCAATGAATCCTTATCTGCTCAGCTTCAAAAATACAAAGAGGGTGAATTGAAAATTGCTAGAAGATAAGACAAAATAGTGGATTTAATTACTCGAGCAAAGATTATTATGTTGATATTATTCAGGAGATGTAGAATACACAAAAAGTGTCGGTCACTTCCAAGTTGTAACAGGTCTTAGCTCGTAGTTTTGTGTAATGATTAGATTTGTAATCTAGTCCGCACAAGGCCCATGGGAAAAGATATCCTAGCCCTAATGGCCTGGCCTATATGTCCTATATAAGCCCCTCACCCCAGCGTTGGGTGGTGTTGGTTGTTCAATTTTGTACATTTCATCATAAATAACTCTTCATCCAATTTCCATCCATTCTATCTCTAACATCACAACCCACATCTCACTCTTGTTCTTGGTTTGATCATAGATTACTAGTATTCTACAATTGGTATCAAGAGCCATGGAGTGGCATGCTGTTTAGTTTTGTGTTTGATTTGTGTTTTCAAAAAAACTTTACAAATAACAAATTTTTGATTCAAAATTTTTTGGGCTAATTTAAAAACCTTCAATGGTTTTTAGTTTTCATTTTTATGTTCCTATAGGGGTTAGTAAACACTCAGTTGTACAAGGATTTTTACTAAAAAATCATTCAAAATGTGTCTTTTTGAGTTTGAAATTTGGAGTTTTCGGAGTAGTTGGAATTTGCCGAAGAACGAGTTTTGTTTAGTTGGAAAACGAAGACAGTCGAACTAGAGAAAGAGTGAACGAAGAACGATGTCGATAACGACACGAAGTAAACCAAAAGGCAGCTCAAACGAACGAGTGAAACTACCGATCGATGGTGAACCGAACTAGTGAAAGCGAACTAGTGAATTTCTCAGAACGAGTTTGTTTATTTGGGAACCGAACGAGGTGAACGAACGACGTTTGTGAAACGCCCCCTTGAACGTTGTGACAACCGAAACTAGATAAAAAAATTAATTAATAATTAAAAATTTTTTTTGTCAAAATTAAACTACATCAACTCAACATCTATAAATTATTCGGTTATTTCTTTGACTTGTAAATCCCGTGAAAACAAACACTTGTTTTCCAGGTTTTGTCATGAATTGTAAAATCCCGTCTAATTTCTTTTCAAGACTCAACAATAACTACCAATCACAATTTCTTTTACACCGTTTAATCAATTTGTAATATTTTGATACTACTATGACGACTCTTTAGTGCCGATAAGTCACTTCTTTTTCTGGAGGTGAGAAAACTCAAACACCGATGCTTGAAAAACACTTGTATGATTCATGGAAAAGCAGAATGGAACCTTTATATGATGAATTGCTACATGGAGAACATGATTCTTTGCTTCTATTGATAAAAGGACATTGTTTGGGCCTTCAATTCATGAGGATGGAGTAACAAGGCTTAAGGAATATGTTGCTCTGACTCTCGTTGAAGCCATTCAAGCTGATTGTGACATCAAAGCAATAAACATCATTTCTTCATGCCTTCCAACTGAAGTATATGCTCTTGTGAGTCAACATCGTGTGGAAAAGATCTTTGGGAAGATTAAATGCTAATGCACGGAACGACATTACGAAACAGACCGAGGACTTATTGGTAATCAGAGTGCAAGTGTATGATGAATTCGATAAGGTTCACTTACAAGAAAGGGAGAGTTGTACACGAGTACTACTTGAGGTTCACTATGTTCACACTAATGATATGAACATCTACAAGATGCCATTGGTGCAGTTTCAAGTTAAACCAAGTTATTAAACTCTCATCCTATGGAATTGAAGCAAATTTGTTACTTGATGTTAACATTGGTCAAAGACTTGCACACTACAATGTTGATCACGTTAATGCTTACCTGCAACATCTGAAAGACATGTAAAGAAGTGCGTTTGATGCATGAACGCAACCCGATACCTCTTGCTTTAGTTTGCATCTCACACAATTAACTCAGCCAGCTTATCAATCTCATCTACATACTCACCCCAAAGTCTCTATCTAACTTCACGTTTCTCCATTTCCAGTCTTCACTCCAGTTTGTTACACCTTATCAAACTTCAACATTTCCACAACCAATCAATCAACACTCTTTCAATTACTTATCCATCAATTTAGGAGTTGTACCAAATCACTCCATTCAACACAACCCACCATTCACCACACGTTTATTCTCCACATACATCAATCACCACAATTGGAATATGCTCCCACTGCCTAATAAACAGCAAACAAACTTGAATTTTCCAACCAGACTCCAGTATAGTTATTCCATGTATTCCAGAAAGGGGATTGAACCAATTAGATGCAATTAATCAATGAATTGTCATTCTTAAATGGTGTTGTCACATCCCGGTATCTACTACACAATCAGCTAAGGATTCGTCAAACCTCGTCAACACTGCTACACATATATGATGGAAAGTAAAGTGTTGCAACCTCGTTAAGGGGAGACAAACTACTTATGCTGCTGGGAACAATAAGAAAATACACAACTAGTGCATGTGGAAAGCAACACGGAGAAACAACGGAAATGTTATTTGTTACCTATTGCAAAGGGGGGGGGTCATATTGCTAAGCTAGTGTGTACTAAGCCCAAGAGGACAAATGGGATGAAACATGGTTCAACGATAAAAGTGTTGGTGGTTTTAAGCTAAGCAAGTGGTCAAGCTTTAACAAAGGAAGAAATAGCATTTTTGGAGATACTAGGATTTCCTGGACATTCAACATCTCAGACTGTAATCACTCACAATGACTGCTTATCAAGCCGATGTCTGGATGCCTATGTATCTGATATGTGATAGACACAAACTCAGCCCAAGATTGTCTTATGGTGAATCTGTACAGGAATGCTCAGATGCACTCACTGAGGTACTCAATCCAGATAATATGACCTTTGATTTATTTAATCAAAGTTGAGCAGTAATGACGTCTTCTGAAAGGTCTAAGGTATTTGTGAGTCAATTCAGAAACTAAATTTAAACTATGATACAATATCATTCCTTATTCTCAGTATCTGAGTGAAGCACAACAAGAAACTGTCCAGAATTCTAACTCTTCTGCTCAACAAGATGTCATGATATTATCAAATGGAACAGGCTGTCGAACAACACGGCTCTTTGGAGTCCAGGATCCTTTCGAAGTTAAAATGAATCAAGGTTTTGGTGAAAATGAACGACTCTTGGCACAAGCCATTGATCATGATATTGTAAAAACTGTTGTGAATTTGTATCTAGTGAATGTTGGTTATTTTGAAAATGTGAAATGAATGTCAAAAGTGTCTCGAAACTCAGATGAGCTTCTCAACAAAAAGAGTTTCGTTGATAAAGAAACTTTACGATAAACTTTGTAGATGTTTTAAGACTCTTGAAAAACTTTGCATCACTTTGGAAGTGTTTCGCAACTTAATCAAGAATATTTATTCAAAAGAAAAAAGTTGTTTTAAATCAAAATGCTCAAAGTTTTACTCAGTCGTTTTTGAGTTAAGTGAATTGAGAGCTCAGTCTAAGCGAAAAGACACAGTCATGTCAAGTTGAGAGCAAATATAAGTCCTTAAATGGAAAAATGTGGCTGATAGTAAAGTCAAAATGGACATGGTTGAAATTGAGACTCTTAACATTGAATTGAAAAATAGAGTACTACACTTGTTTGCTGATTATGAGCATTTTGAAACAGTCTTTATATGCAAATTTTATGGACTCGAGTAAACCATAAAACGTGTTTCAACTCAAAAGAACAATGTGATGAGTTAAATCAAAACAATAGTCTAATATAAAGTCTGGGGGAAATTTACGGATTTAAATGCAGACTTCAGGAACAAGGTTTGGTCATAGCAGCCCTAAAAAATTGTTAAGGAAAACTGTAAAGAAAGTTGTAGGTAGGAGGCTATTAAGACCCACTCTGTTGATCAAATGTGTCTAAGTATAATATGGAACAAATCACGCCCAAATTGTTGATAATAGTTGGCTAGACCGCTCTTTTATCTTCTATTAATTTGCTTGCGTGTGTTTTAGTGTCTTGAATTGGTTTTAGTCACCACCAACCCCGTGACAGTCTCTCAGACTGAAAACCCCCTTATCCGTTAGATTTAGGATTAACATAGGTTTAGCATAGATTAGACTAACTTAGATTAGAAAAACCAAAGTATTAATAAATTGAAAGTGTTTCTCGCTCTTAGTGATCGACACCCTACTTACCATGAAACTCCCACCGACTGGGTACACTGCCCGTTAAAGTGTTGTTTTTTGTTAAGTCGGCAAAATATAAATTTAAAACTTAAATCATAAAATTAACAACCACACGACGACACATCAAGTTTTTAGCGCCGTTGCCGGGGAGTGAAAAATAATCTTGATTTTTATTTGATATTTTGGTTTTTAACATTAGATTAGATCTAACCCTTAGGATTAGTGTAATTTAGATTAGTGTATAATTATGTCCTTAATTGTTTTCTTGTTTGTGTGTTTATTTAATTTTTTTCATAATACACCGTTCTGGTCGATAAACCGATACGGCGTATCCACTTCCATTGAATACGGCGTATCCAACTTTCTGACCAATACAGCGTATCCGTTCTGATTCAGAAATACGATGTATTCGATTATTTGTATACGGCGTATTGTCTGAAATTTTCAAAATCTTTGCAAATCTATTTCTCTAGAACAGCTTTACTTTGAATTATGTCTTATTTTTCAGAAAGAACCTTCAGACTTCGTCCATATCATTTTACTTACCCAGAAAGGAGATTGACGATGGAAGAAATGTTATACAAATTTATTGCCGAAGGAAAATGCGAGCAAGAGGAGATGAGAGAATTCATCCATGAATTTAGAATAACAAACGAGCTCTTATTTAAAGAAAGGAACAATTCGTTAAGCGAGCTCAGGTTCGAGGTACAAGGATTGTTAGGAGTGATCAATAATACTCCAATATCAAATCTGGAAGTTAAAGGAGTAACTACTAGAGGTGGAAAAACAACGACTCAAGATGTTTAA
Source organism: Tanacetum coccineum (assembly GCA_026074375.1). NCBI lineage: Eukaryota > Viridiplantae > Streptophyta > Magnoliopsida > Asterales > Asteraceae > Tanacetum > Tanacetum coccineum. The sequence goes on from BQNB010002685.1 coordinate 107,429, forward strand.
GATAATGACACTAATATACATACCAAAGAACCCCTAGTAATAAATCACAACGAACCGGTTGAATCAAACGAAGTCCTTACCAAAGACCAACCCTAGAAGACCGACGGACCTGTTGTTCGGCCAACAAGTGAAGTACAAACGCCACCCATTCCTTTCCCCTAAAGATTGAGAAAAGAAAAAGAAGAGGCTCAACAGAAAAAGATCTTGGAAAACCTGAAGCAACTCCACATCAATTTGCCTTTCATTGAAGCACTCGCTCAAATGCCAAAGTATGCCAAATTTTTGAATGGTTTGCTAACAAATAGGGCCAGACTCGAAGAAGCTTGTACGATTACTATGAATGAAAGATGCTCAGCGGTATTATTAAACAAGCTTCCATTAAAAGAGAAAGACCCAGAGAGTTTTACTATTCCTTGTGACATTGGCCAATTACACATTAATAATGCATTAGCAGACTTGGGACCTAGTATAAGTTTGATGCCATACGATGTATGAAAAACTCGGGTTAGGGGAACCAAAAGCTACTAGAATGAGTTTGGAGCTTGCGGATAGGTCAATCCAATACCCAATAGGAATAGTTGAAAATGTGCTCATAAGAGTTGATAAATTCGTCCTTCCAATTGACTTCGTTATCTTAGATATTCCCGAAGACTCTAGAGTTCCTATAATCTTAGGAATACCATTTTTGGCAGCTGCTCGAGCTATGATAGACGTATTTAATAAAAAGATAATGCTAAGGGTAGGGGACGATGAAGTAATCTTCGACATGGACCAATCAATTAAGAGATCATCAGCCGAAGATGATGAATGCTACGGGGTTAATGACTTAGACGACGCAATCAACGTAGAGGCCCAGGAATTACTGGCAAACGATACAACTGATTCATTTTTATTAAAAGGGCTAGAGAAATCAATTGAACAATCAGACCTTGAAAGTTGTGAATGTGAAGCTGCTGATGACTCTGATTCAATAAGGCATATCGAAGCTGTGAATACGCCGTATCCAGTTGCGTAGAAAATAGTAGAATCCAATAAAGTTGAGAGGGAACAACTTTATTTGGCTAGCGCTAACGAAATCGATGAGAAGAAACCTGAGCTGAAGAATTTGCCTCAACACTTAGAATACACATACCTACATGGAGACAAATCTTTTTCCAAAATTATCTCATCTAAATTGTCCGAAAATGAGAAAATGTTACTTTTGAAAGTATTGAAGAAACATAAGGGGGCAATTGCTTAGAAAATGTCAGACATTAAGGGAATCAGTCCATTATACTGCACACACAAGATTCTAATGGAAGATGATTAAAAACTGGTGATTCAACCCCAAAGGCGTTTAAATCCCAAAGTCCAAGACGTGGTGAAAAACGAGATTGTGAAGCTACTTGATTCAGGACTAATTTATCCAATATCAGATAGTTCGTGGGTCAGCCCTATCCACGTAGTTCCAAAGAAAGGAGGAATGACTGTAGTTTTGAATGACAATAATGAGTTAATTCCGTCTCGCATAGTTACAGGATGGCGAATGTGCATTGTAAAAACTTAATAGATCGTTAGATCGTTTAAGCTCAGGTTGTTTAGACCTTTATCTTGGATAATATCAATGTTCATAAGTTATAAAAACAAAGCAGAATAAGAACAAAGATATTCAACAAGGTGTTCTTCATTAATAACCAAACGTTCTTCATAGCCCCAATTCTAGATGATCAATTCTAGAACGGTTACTCTAACTAATAACAGGAATCATAGATTCTTGAGGCTAAAACAAACAAACTCTAGACATCCATTAGAGAACTCACGCCTAGAACACACATACACTTTTCCTGGAGTTTACATCTTGACACACATAAAACCATATCTATGGATCTCTTTATATAGTAGAGTCCATCTAGATTTACAAGGGAAAACATAATTGTATAAGGAAACTAAATCTTTTAATTCTTTAATAAACTTCATCTTTATCTTCAAGAATCATATCTTTTGGAATCTTTTATCTTTTGTAGAATATCCTCCACCAGCTTGTAGAATTCCATAATGCTAGATTCAGTCCTTATGTTTCATTCTTGTTTTGTCTTATCAACTCAAATATAATTCCCAACATGCATCGAATATCAAAAACTCAATGATGCAACTCAAAAGGATCATTTCCCTCTTCCCTTTATTAATCAAATGTTAGAGCGTTTATGTGGGAATGAATATTACTATTTTCTTGATGGTTTTTCAGGATTCTTCCAAATCCCGATTGCACCCGAAGATCAAGAAAAGACAACATTCACTTGTCCTTATGAGACTTTTGCTTACCGACGATTGTCGTTTGGATTATACAACGCACCAGCTACTTTTTAAAGATGCATGACGGCAATTTTCCACGACATTGTGGAAGACTTTATGGAAGTATTCATGGACGACTTTTTGGTATTCAGTAACTCTTTTGATTGTTGTCTAGCTAATTTAGATATGATGCTTGCTAGGTATGAAGAAACCAACCTTGTGCTGAATTGGAAAAATGTCATTTTATGGTAAAAGAAGAGATTGTTTTGGGACACAAAATCTCTAGGGCTGGAATTGAAGTTGATAGAGCAAAAATCGATGTGATAGCTAAATTGCCATACCCAACTAACGTAAAAGGGATGAGAAGCTTTCTAGGGCATGATGGATTTTATCGAAGGTTCATAAAAGACTCTTCTATGATTTCTAAACCAATGACCCAGCTTTTAATGAAAGACACAGAGTTTGATTTTTTTGAGGATTGCAAAAGGGCATCTAACATTTTGAAAGAAAAACTAACCACTGCGCCTATTATAATATCTCCCGATTGGAACGTGCCCTTTAAGTTAATGTGAGACGCTAGTGACTTCGCTGTTGGAGCTGTGTTAGGACAACGAATAGACGAGAAATTTAAACTGATCTATTATGCCATCAAAACTCTGAATAATGCCCAAGAACATTATACCACCACTAAAAAACAACTTCTTGCAATTATTTTCTCTTTTGATAAGTTTTGCCCTTATCTTATCTTATCAAAAACCGCAGTCTATACTGATCATTCAGCTTTAAAGTATTTGTTTAGCAAACAGGATGCCAAACCAAGGCTTATAAGGTGGGTTCTGCTTCTTCAAGGGTTTGACATTGAGATTAAGGATAAAAAGGGGCAGAGAACTTAGCTGCGGATCATTTGTCAATACTTGAGAACCCGAACTTGGGAACATTCACAGAAGAGGAAATTGCTGACAAGTTTCCCGACGAACATCTTATGATATTGAAAACCGAGTTAAATGAGGACGAACTGTGGTATGGTGATTATGTTAATTATATCGTTGGAAAGATTGTGCCTCCAAATTGGACACCAGAGATTTTTCTCTCAAGTAAAATTTATTTTTGGGATGAACCATACGCATTCAAGCTATGCCCGGATAATATAATGAGGCGATGCGTTTCTAGAGACAAAATCCATGAAATATTGGCACATTGTCATTCTGGACCAACTGGGGGTCATCATAGTGCATCAATTACTAGAAGGAAAGTCTATGAAGTAGGATTATTTTGGCCTAGCATCTTTAAAGATGCTAAAGATTACGTAATGAGATGTGATGCATGTTAGAGATCCGGAAACATATCATCAAGAAGTGAGATGCCTCATAACAATATTCAGGTATGTGATGTGTTTGACATATGGGGGCTAGACTTTATGGGACCCTTTCCTAACTCGAAGGGAAACAAATATATATTGGTAGCAGTTGATTATGTATCAAAATGGGTCAAAGCTCAAGCACTTCCTACAAATGATGCTCGCGTTGTGATTAAGTTTTTGAGAAGGCTATTTGCAAGATTTAGAGTTTCTAAAGCTTTAATTAGTGATCGGGGTACACATTTTTGTAACTCTCAACTAGAAAAAGCCTTGCAAAAGTATGGAGTAACACATAAGTTATCAACAACATATCACCCTCAAACTAATGGGCAAACCGAAGTGACCAATAGGGCTATTAAACGTATCTTGGAAAGGTCTGTTGGATATAATCTGAAGAATTGGTCTGAAAAACTCGATGATGCATTATGGGCATTCAGAACCTCCTATAAAACACCTACTGGATGCACCCCCTTTAGATTGGTTTATGGAAAAGCTTGTCACTTGCTGGTGGAGATCGAACATAAAGCATATTAGGCACTAAAACAATATAATATGGATCTCATAGCTGCAGCAAAGAATCATTTCATAGAACTTAATGAATTAATAGAATTGAGAGATAGAGCGTACGAAAACACCAGGATCTACAAGGAAAGAACTAAGAGATGGCATGACTCTAGGCTTCGTGGGGATAAGAACTTCAAAGTAGGAGACAAGGCATTATTATTTAACTCTAGATTTAAGATGCATCCGGGTAAGCTCAAGTCAAGGTGGTACGGGCCAAATGTGGTAAAGACTGTGTATCCGTATGGAACCATAAAGATCATCGATAGAAACGGAATCAACTTCAAAGTCAACAGACAAAGGTTAAAGAAGTACCACAATGAACATGATGCAGAAGACAAAGAAGTAGTGGAATTCGAACAAGATACAACGTAATGAAGTTGAAGAAAAGTCTAACTTAAAGACTTTGCTGTAAACAAAAGTGCTTCCAGGGAAACAACCCGGATTGTTATTTATTTTTATCGAGTCTGTCTTCCCAGACATTAATACGGTGTATCCGCTCTATACCATATGGCGTATTGAATGTCTGGACGTTATCAGTCCTTTGCTTTTATACACTTTAAAACATTATTGTCAGTTTTGTCAATACGGCGTATTCATGCACATGATACGGCATATTCAACAGACTGACCTGTATTTAGTATTTAGTTTAGTTTAAATTAATCATAGATTCCTGAGATAGGAATGGATGTTTTTCCTATATTTTGCACAAGACCTCACTGAAAGCAAAGAAATCGACGAAGTTGGTGAAGTATCAATCATCTGGAATCATATGTGTGTTGTAGTCATGCTGGTATCTAGACACATTTGCAACCCACATCATTGCTCATAAACTCAACATGGAGAATCTACCGAGCAAAATATCAGGGGAGTTTCTCATTCTAATTCTTTAAATTCCAGTTTTTAATGTTTTATCTATACAACGAGGACGTTGTATAATTCAAGGGGGGGGGGAATTAGAATGATACTTGTCCTATTTTTCACACTAAAATGCTTAAATTATGCATAAGTTTAAAAAAATTCAAGCATACTTTTGTGAAATTACTTGATACATAACCTGCATACAATAACCCTTGTCAAATATTATGAGGATTTAACCTTATTCGTTTCCAAATGTTTACCCAAATTCCATAAAAATATGAGTGTTCCGGTGATGTTGTAGACTTTAGAACTTGGCTTGGTATATATATTCGAGACCACGGTGATGAGTTATGGATTTAGATGGAGTAACTTGTTTAAATTGGTAAATTTTTAGGATTACACCCAAAAAGCCTATACATGTTGTTTTATTAACTAACTACACTGGTTAGTTAACAATCTTAAGAGTAAGATACCCCTAGAACAACCCGTAGAGCCAATCTTTTAGGAATTACACCAACTATCTGTTTCGTTACACCTTTACACCTTAGCCTACCCTGTTAGATTATGTCCATTTATCAGTTGCTATTTGCTTAAAGTGTAAAGTATGTATTTCTCGAGTCTTGTGTCAATTTTCTATCTTTGGTACGGTTGGGAAGAAATTTGCACATTGCAAATGGGAATGTATAAAGTAGTCAAAACTCATGTATTTTTATTACCAACTCAATTATTGGTACGTCCGGAGTTATTATGATCGTGAAGATGGTGAAATCACACCGAGTTTCGTAGTATAGTGTTTAATAAAATCGAAAAAATTAGAAAAATCGCAACAAAAAAAGAGGAGGAAAGTTTGAAGATAATCGTTTCGCAAAAGTTTAGACCGAAGGAATTATATGAAAAATCGATTATTCGTTGATACGTCTTATAAGTCAGCGATGTAGAGTATTGTATAAAGTGGTAGATATCGCCATTTGTCTTGTAAAAGTTTGTAAAGTATGGGATGATTGGGAAGTTGACCGTTACAGGAACGCCAACTTAGGTTGTTGTTTTTGATCAATGATCAAGACGTTTGTAAATAGTTGTGTCTTTATCATGGCAACGGCCGAGAAAATATGTATAGCAACTTATATCTTGGACCTAGTCTATTTGTTTCTTAATTTTTGTTTAACAACAGTTTAATTCCTTTTCCTAATCATTAACCATGGGTTTTACGCGAATGAGGATGTGTACGAGCAAGCATGTCTATTCCGTCGTTACGGCCATGTATGCATGTCTCAGTTACTTTATTGGTTTATTACTTTGGTGTATAAGTTAGAAGATCACTAACCTTATTCATTCTTATCCTATCCCTTGGTTAATCTCAAATGAGGAGTGATCGAATCACTGTCGTATACCGTCGTTACGCTATGTATGTGGCTTTACTGCCTTGTGTGGTGTGGTACTTTTGTGGAATGATGGTAGAATGATCAACCCTAAGCCTTGTAATAAAAACCCATTTTACCTTTATAAACTTGTTACTCCTTAGCTCTAGTGGTGGAGATGTGTATCCTTGTCAAGCCTATGATAGAATACTCGTCTACGAACGATGCAATTGTGGGCATTTAGGGTGCTTGTTGACACAATTAGAGTAGTTGAGGATTTGTGTGTTTTCACTGCTTTCCTATTTCATGGGTTTGGTTGCTGTTCTTGTAATAGTTCTAAATAAATGCTTAAACGGAAAAATCCTTAGGGATGCATTTTCATAAACTTCTAAAGGCTACTTGAGGACAAGTAGGATTCAAGTGGGGAGATATTTGATAACATACACTATAAAATCTATTTTATAGCATCATTTATTCCTGTAATTAACCCATTTGTTAATTATTGCAAATGATTTGTTACTTAATTATTCCCCTCCCTTTTTATATGTGAATTGCTGTAAATTAGGAGTACTTGGTGCAAGTTTGACTAAAAGGGCGCATTTCTGGGGTTATAACGAAGATAATTTGAAGGGATTTACCGGTTTGACAACAAAACGCTGTATCCATCAAGGAAGATACGGCGTATCCGTGCCTGCACTCACCAAAGACCACGAAGGAAACAAGATCCAATACGCCGTATCCAGAAGAAGGCAATACGCCGTATTCAAGCTATATGGAAATAAAATATTCTGAAAGATATCAAACGTGGTCCCTACTCCAAGAAACCCTCGATACGCCGTATCTAAGACTTTGGATACGCCGTATCGACCATATTCCAGACCCTATAAATAGAAAACTCAAAAATGAGTTTTAAGTGTGCTAAATCATATTCTCGATACCTAAACCATAAAAGTCGATTTTCAAAAGAGAAAAAGAGCAGATTAGGTCGAGCAACGTAATTAATTCCATAGGAGACGACTTGTAAGTTCTTTTACTCTTGTAATCATTCAGTTTTTCGTATCATTCGTTAACTCGGTTAGTTTACCTTGGCTAAATCATTACTTTTGTATTTAATTAATGACGTTTTGAAGGCTAATACCTCGAGTGTATAGCCTTTATTATGACAAGATCTTAATGTTTGGTTTGTTTATCTTGATTTCTTAATTTATCGTTGATTGCCTGTTTATGTTTATCAATTTATACTTGTTTACGTGCTTAAGTATGCGACCTATCATTCAACTGGGTCTAGTCTTACATATTTAATGCGCTGCAACTTCGGTGTTGTTTGGGTAGGGATAAGAGGTCCGGGTAGCTCTCATATTGCATTTTATAAATCTCTTGAATCATAAGATCACTTAATGTTGACTATCAATGCACTTTAGTTTAGTGAGCTTAGTTGAGCCATATGGTGCCTTGTTCAACAGAGTACAGTCTTTTTCCATTGGGTAAGGACTCAGACAGTGGTGCTAGTATATAAAGAGCCGTTAAGCAGTAAGTGGGTAAAGTCTATATGAGCTAGGATTTAACAAGATCACCATTACTTTAATCCCTAAGATAGATTATAATCAGCAAATAAGGATGCTTTATGCGGATGCGTTTAATTGTGACAGAATTCTACGTGTCTAGGTCTTATGAATGATATGCCGCCTTGAGATAAGTAATCATTGCACTAATAAACAAACCAACATTCTTATTAGATTAATAATGGTTAATACAGTTTTCTTATATTTGGCTAGACCGCTCTTTTATCTTCTGTTAATTTGTTAACGTGTGTTAGAGTGTCTTGAATTGGTTTTAGTCACCACCAAACATGTGCCAGTCTCTCAGACTAAAAACCCCCTTATCCATTAGAATTAGGATTAACATAGGTTTAGCATAGGTTTAGCATAGATTAGAATAAACTTATATTAGAAAAACCAAAGTATTAATAAATTGAAAGTGTTTCTCGCTCTTAGTGATTGACACCCTACTTACCATGAAACTCCCACCGACCGGGTACACTGCCCGTTAAAGTGTTGTTTTTGGTTAAGTCGGCAAAATATAAATTTAAAACTTGAATCATAAAATTAACAACCACACGACGACACATCAGAAACCAATGTGATTTCAATTGCTGATTCAGAAGAGACTTTGATGCTTGAGAAAAGAGTCGATCCAAAATGCTTTTAAAACAAAGTTATCCAATGGTTTTAGAAAAGAAAGTTAACATTAAACCAATTAATTATGCTGAGTTAAATCGATTATCTGAAGATGTTGGTAAACGTTTTGTCCCAGAATAAGAACTGTCTAATGAAAAAGCTTTCTGGTTACAGACTTCACACCTTAATACTGACCAATATTCTTCATCACCTGTCAAAATTGAGGCTCCTCGAGAACTTCCTAAGATAAGCCTGGTTAATACAAGCCTTAAAAAGCTTAAATACCATCTTGGCCAATATGACTCTATGGTGAAAAAGCAAACTACACCCGATGCTTTAACAGAAGGGGAATGGGGGTTTAAACACACAAAAGCTGTTTTTCTAAAAGAAATAATTCCATTTTTAAAGACCTTAAAAGACATATTTAAAGGTTTTGATAAAGATCTTTTAAATGAGGTAACGGAAGTACAAACAATTTTTAACCAAATGGAAGTTGCTGTTTAACAGTATTTTGTAGACAAACAGTGCTTTAAAATTCAAAAGAAACAATTTTTGATTGAAAACGATCGACTATTGGATCAAATCATTTCTCAAGATATTGTTAATATTGCTGTGAATTCTTCTGTGGATATGAATACTTTTGTAACTATAAATTCTCCTGTTGCTATGAATGATTCTGTGAATTATGTTAAAAAGTACAACAAGTGTTTGGAACTTGAAGCTGAGCTTATCAAACAACACAACATGGTTGAAAAAGATGAGTATAATAAACTTTCGAAAAGCTTTTCTAAACTTGAACAACACTG